>JAPFRF010000217.1:0-112505 GCA_029282475.1 Phrynocephalus forsythii | reverse complement strand
GTTCATTTCAGAAGCTACCAGTTCTAAAACAACACCTGCAAGCCCAGATGTTGTTTGGAAGCCTCCAAAATGCAATCAGCCAATCCCTTACCTTGGTCTGTGCCTGCACGGCACTGAGCTCCAACAAGGAAGAAGCCTCAAAGGATTGGCCGTTTGTGTTTTGGAGGCTTCTGAACACCAACTGAGCTCACGCGTATCATTTCAGAACCAATAGCTTCTGAAACAAATAGCCCATCTCTACACACACACACACACACACACACACACACACACACACACACACACACACACACACACACACACACACACACACACACACACACACACAAAGTGGTACCTTGAGATACAATATTAATCAATTTGTCACAACGTTTTGTATCTTGAAATTTTTGAAACTCAAATCCGAATGTGACATAACGCACCCTGGGAATTGAAGTCTTCCACAAAATTTTCAGTCCCACAGGGAGTTTTCGTATCTTGAGTTTTTTTGCAGAAGTTTTGTGGAAAACTTCAGTTCCCGTGGTGCATTGCAACCCGGATGGATTTCCCTCTGCATCTTGATATAAGCAGAACATTTTGCCTTGCTTTCCAATTCATTGTTTCATTGTAGACTGAAGACAGAATAAAAGGACACACCTGAAAGTTGACAAGTTAGTCCTACTTAAATTAGGCCCATTTGAAGCAACTGAACATAAGGAGGGTAGAGTCATCAAGTGTCCATTGGGCCCATTTTAGTATGCGTTATTTCTCTAAGCCAGGGCTGTCCAACTTTGAACAGGCCGAGGTCTACTTTTTCTGGCGCAAAGTGTCTGAGGGCTACTACACTAAAACCTCTACTTACAAATTTTATCCATTCCTAGCACATGCTCATAAGTTTAAAAAAATGTAAGTAGAGCAGCGGTTTCCGAGAGGAATGCATTGAAAAATAATTAATCCATTCTGGAGGGAACAGATTTCAATGCATTCCTATGTGAAGGCTGACCATACACACACTTCCCTTGCACCTGCTCGAACTGGTGTGGGTGGGTGCAAGGGGGGCTCATGCATGCTTGCACAGATCACCACTTCCAAGGGGCAACCCACATGTTCACGCACATGCCTCCCTTGTACCCAGCTTGAGCAGGGGAGTACGCCATGGCCCTTGAACTGCCCCACTCGGCTGAGACAGTGGGCTGGCAGACTGAGAACTTTGCTGGAGAAGTGGTGGTCCCTGGGATGGGGGAGGGAGGGGTGGAGAACTTATCCCCTCACTTTTTTATTGATGGCCAGCAGGCTACTTTTGAACGCTTAGCGCGCTACCTCTTGGGCAGGCTGATATATGGAGATGGAAAACAAATCAGAATACATTTTGAAGCATAAGACAAGGATTAGAGATGGGCATGAGCTGTGGTTCGGCCTGGCACCCTCACAGGTGTACCATGGGTGCAGCAGAGATCTTCCCCCGCCCACCCCTGGGTGATCAGTCTCTCACTGGCAGCAGCACAGGAGTGTCTCCTCTGGCTGATCACCCTCAGACAAGGAAGCAGAGTAGAGAAGCCCATGACAGTGCCTCTGATTGGGCGATGGCCTGGAGGCGGAAGAGGGAAGCATGCTCTGTTGATGGTGAACGGGTGACAACCCAGGAGATGGGGGGGGGACACACACGTGTGTGCTGCCCACAGAACCCCTGTGTGGGTGCTCTGCTGAATTGTGCCCATCTCCTACCAAGATAGAATCAGGGCAAGAATAGGAGTTTGGCTGAAGTCTGGCTTAGCTGAGCCTCAAAAGGCTTCTAATTTAGACCTACCTCCCAGGCCTAAATCACATTGTGGTAACCTCCCTGCAAGTGAGCTAGAACTCCCAGAGGGGAACGCTTTATGGTATTTTTTGCAGCCCATAATATCTAAAAATCCCATTTCCCAAGTTTCACTCGTTTCCTAATTTGGGAAAAGTCCAGCTTTACACTTGCACTAGAACTGCAGCTGAGTAGTAAATGCAAGGTAATGAAGACAAACTTTTGCATCACCAGCTGTCAAATCCAACCCCAAGGGAAGGCCTTCTGTGGGCCTTGCTATCTTGGTCCCTGCTTCATACAGAGCACGTTGTCAACTGTTTCCAAAAATCTCTGTCAAGGGCTGTAGAGGGGCTGAGCTCATCTCTTGTAAATGTCTATCTGCCTCCCTCACTTGATACCAACACTGAGCCAGTCCTTGTGTATTGATAACGCACTCCCACCCTTCTGTTGAATTTATTCTGGGAGGTGACTCAATGCAAGTGGGAAACAAATCTTTTAAGAAAAAGGGATGGCTGAGGATGAACACTTAACTGACTAGCAGGTCAAAAGAACCTTTTTATAATGCTGCTGGATTAGCCCTTGCCAGATTTTCTATTTGCACCAATATGATCTGGCTGGTCCCATCTTCCCTAATGCTGGCGAACATACCTTTGTATCCCCCCGAGGCTCCAGCGTGTCAGCTCAACAAAACAGTGACATTTGCTAATCAATAAAAATTGTCTCTAAATCTGCTAATAAGTATCACCCGCCAGATATAATTTGATGCCTAGGTCTAAAATCCCGGTCAATAAAGATCTGTCCATTTCATCATATGTAATGCAATTAAAGGCATTCTGATATTATTCCAGCAAATTAAATTCTTTGAATCCTTTAAAACCTAATTTTTCATTCCTTGAGTCATAGCCTGTGCCACTAACACCCCATAATAACCTTAATTGGTTTGACAAGGAATGCAGAGATTCTAGCTCTTTCATGGTTTTCAGAGACCAATGCCCAAGGTGAGGAAAATTTTCAGTATCATCAACAATTAAAGGCCCTACTCCTTAAAAAGCATTTTTTTCCATAACCAGTGGAATAAGCTATGTGAATAATAACACTGACAATTCTGGTCAAGATCAGTGGAGGATTCAGATGCAGTTCTACCATCCAGGTGGGTTCAACATTTTTCTGTAGGAATAAGCCCACAGCCAACTGTCCTGACTTTTCCTCCCCCAACCTGCCCGAGTGGCCTCCAGTATGCCCTGGGATATCTATAAAAACCCTCAGGTAAAGCTTTTGACCTCCTAAATGTGATCCAGCCTGGTGGTCTTTACTACTCCCCATTTTTCACAACAATCAATAAAACCGGCTTTATACCCAAAGATTGGACAACTGCCACAATTGTTCCCATCTACAAAAGGCTGTTTCTGTCACTTTGCTTTTGCCAAATATCTAATAAAGTTTCTCTCCTGGATAGCGCTGAGAACATCTTAGGCCCTGAGCAATCTATCTGACAAATCAGTCTCAATCCTTTCACACTTGGAAAACAGGTCAAGATATCTTGACTCTATGTGGCTTCTTGACCTGAAGGGTCTTTGATTCTGTAGATAGAGAGCTACTTTGGGATAAATTATCCAGATGGAATATTGATCAATCTTCTCAATTAGAGCCTTGCAGTGATACTTTATGTACGGTTAGATGCTCCCAGAATGGCAAACTAACTCAACCCTTCAAAACAAATAAAGCCCCAGATGCATTCTGGCTCCAACACTTTTCAACCTCTTCCTAAATGACTTAGCTCCTAATCTGCGGAATGTGAATAGCCACTGCCCAAAACTGGGTCAGACACAAGTTCCGTTGCTTTTGTAAGCCTGCAATACTTCTCTCTCGTGATAGGTCTTAAACTTACTTAATGGTGCCACAGGACTATTTCTTAGCCAATAAATTGGAGGTCAATTACTCCAAATCTAAAATAATGGTCTTTGCGAGAAAATGGACTGCCCACAAATGGCTTTGTAAGGGTAATGTTATAGAGCAGGTAAAGTCATTTAAGTACCTGGGTGTTCACTACAACTATAGACACACCTGGTTCTCCCATCGCAAGTATGTCCTAAATGCAAGCAAGATCTCTGCTAGCGCAATCTCACGATTCTTTTTTAGCTATAGCAATTGGTACCAGCTTCCCTGACAATATTTAAGGCCAAAACCTTATCTCAAATCTTATATGCATCACCAATTTGGTATAAAGCTATAGATCGCACAGTGGAGAGTATTCAAGCCTTTTTTTTTTGGAAGAATCCTAGGCCTCCCTAAATGTGTCCCACCTGTTCTTTGGAAACTGGCATGATAAGGCTGAAGACCTTGGCCAGATTAAGAGCTACCCCTGGCCTTGGAATCCTTTACAACCCAGTTCATACCAGAGCTTATTATATCAACTTTTTATAGATCCTGATCTCCCAGTCAGATCTCCGATGTTCTTACCACTCTTAAAGTAGCGGGATTGGACATTGAGCAGCTTGGCATGTTATGTCAATCTGAAGCATATAGGACTATTAAAGACAGGGTATTGAACATCGAATGGCAGGAACTGTGCAGCGAAGCCAATACCACCAGCTCCCCACTTCAATTTAACATCCCAGTCCTACCTGGGAAGCCTGCTTTTTTTTGACTTACCTAACATGTCCTTTTCACTTTTCCTATTCTTTGCCAGATGCTTTCCTTCCCCTCGGCACTTTTGTCAGGCAGGTTCAATGGAACCCCTTTCCCAGAGGATCTGTCCATGTCAAACTTCTTTCTTTCTCTTCTTTCATTGCCCAACTCACAATGCATTTCTTTCTATCCTCGATCCTCGATAGAATGCAAGGGTGGGAAGGCTTGGTTAAATTAGGTTCCTTCTTATTTTCTTATCTGGATGAGGTGGCCTTTTGCCTCTGAAATTATAGCAGCACGAGGATCTGGGCTTCCCTATTCCCCATCTCATTGGCTTAAGTAGCTAATGCATATATTAGAATCACCAGTTCCATGTTTGATTACCCTCCTTGCTGTACCTCATTTTCTTTTGTTGTGTTGTTTTATTTTATTTTAATGCCAATAAAGGTTGATTGATTGATTGATTGAAGACAAGCTAAAAAGGCAAAAGTCACCCTCCCCCCCCCACACACATGCGTGCAAGTCATGTCCAACTCTAGGGGGCGGTGCTCATCTCCGTTTTCAAGCCAAAGAGCCAGTGTTGTGCAAGTCCGTGGCCACGTGGCCGGGATGGCTGCGTGGAAACACTGAAGACAAAGGGGGATCCTTAACTACAGCACCTTTCTTCTCTTCCCGCACAGAAGCAGCGGCTGACCCATCACGGTTAAACCCAAGGCAGTGTCAGCTGTGACATTGCTAATCAATAAAAAAAATGTAATCAATAAGTACTATGGATATGTATAGCAATATGTATTCAATATGTAATGCAATTAAAGTGTGATATTATAAGCACAAAGCTGAATAGCTAGACCACAGCCTGGCAACACCTAACAACGGAAGCAGCTATTGCTTAAGATAGCTGAGAGGACTGAAGCGAAAAAGAGGAAGTTGCAGGAACTTATATACCTTACTATTCTTAAGGTGGGGGATGTGAATAATGGGCAGTGTCTGTAGGTGTGGCTGGTCAACTGAAGGCATGGACAAGGGTCTGGGATTGTATAAGAACCCTGGATTTTGGTGAAATCAGGGTCTTCTCTCATTGTGAGGGGGACCCCTTTTGCGTCTTCTGCAAAAGGCTGTTTCTGCACTTTGCTTTTGCTAAATAAACTCAGCGCTGAGAAATTCTCCTCTCTATCTGACTCAGTCTCAATTCTTGGGAAATCTCAAACTTGCCTCATCTCTGAATCTTTTAACTTAGACTATTTTTAGCCACTGAACCACAATCTCACAGCAGCCCCAGTGAAGTCGGGGGAGAAGCCACGCACCCCCCCCTTCCTCCCCTGCCCCAGATGCCACCTCCCCTGTCCCTCCGCCCTCTCCGCGCTCACCGGCTTTGGACTCGCCATCCTTGCCGCTTTTCCAAGCCTGGCTTCCCGTGATCCTTACTCCACAGGACAGCCTCCCCACCCACCCACCCAACAATCCTCGTCCCCTCGAGGCCAGTTGGATTCTGGGAATTGTAGTTTTCCCATAAGCAAACCTTTCCTGGCAAGGGGTGACGATCTAAACCCGGAAAGGGGGAAAGGGCTGGACCGCAATACCAAGAGATACCCCGGGCCTGGGAAAATAGCCTCTCACCTGCAGAGCTGAAAGAGAACCCTATGGATTATCCAGTCCAGCCCCTGTCAAGGAGACCCAGTGGGGAAAAGAACTCCCTGCTTCTGGCTCAGCGGCCAGATGCCTAAACCACTCACTGAGCTATCCTCCAGCAGTTCTTTCTTTTCTTTTCTTTTCTTTTCTTTTCCTTTTCCTTTTCTTTTCTTTCTCTTTCTTTCTTTCTTTCTTTCTTTCTTTCTTTCTTTCTTTCTTTCTTTCTTGAGAAAAATATTACAGAATTTTAATCAACTTGGTTAATATAACGTGAAATTGTATTTTATTTTGAAATGTTGCAGTTTGTTTTGAAATCCTGAAAATGAGATTTATGGGCGGGCGCGCACACGCACGCACGCGCACACACCTGTGCTTCTGATGTGCTGTTAAAATCCTGAAAATAAGGAGATTTCTGGACAAGCGCGCACGCTCTCTCTCTCTCTCTCTCTCTGGGGCGACGATCTAGGCAGGGAGGGGGGAATGGGGGGAGTCGGCAGCCACTTCTTCTTCTCTCTCTCTCTTTCCCTGGGCGACGATCTAGCCAGGAAGGGGGGAATGGGGGACTCTGCAGCCACTTCTACTCTCTCTCTCTCTTTCCCAGGGCGACAATCTGGCCAGGGAGGGGGAATGGGGACTCTGCAGCCACTTCTTCTCTCTCTCTCTTTCCCTGGGTGACGATCTAGCCAGGGAGGGGGAATGGGGGACTCTGCA
This sequence comes from Phrynocephalus forsythii, assembly GCA_029282475.1. Classification (NCBI taxonomy): domain Eukaryota; kingdom Metazoa; phylum Chordata; class Lepidosauria; order Squamata; family Agamidae; genus Phrynocephalus; species Phrynocephalus forsythii. Next base: position 105,763 of record JAPFRF010000217.1, on the reverse strand, counting down.
GCCACTTCTTCTTCTCTCTCTCTCTTTTCCAGGGGCGATGATCTAGCCAGGGAGGGGGAATGGGGGACTCTGCAGCCACTTCTTCTCTCTCTCTCTCTCTTTCCCGGGGCGATGATCTAGCCAGGGAGGGGGGAATGGGGGACTCTGCAGCCACTTCTTCTCTCTCTCTCTCTCTTTCCCGGGGCAACGATCTAGCCAGGGAGGGGGAATGGGGGACTCTGCAGCCACTTCTACTCTCTTTCCCAAGGCGACGATCTAGCCAGGGAGGGTGGAATGGGGGACTCTGCAGCCACTTCTACTCTCTCTCTCTTTTCCCCGGGGCGACGATCTAGCCAGGGAGGGGGAATGGGGGACTCTGCAGCCACTTCTTCCCCCACTCTCTCTTTCCCGGGCAACAATCCCAGCCAGGGAGGGGGAATGGGGGACTCTGGGAGCCACTTCTGCTCTTTCCCAAGGCTACGATCTATCCAGGGAGGGGGAATGGGGGACTCTGCAGCCACTTCTACTCTCTCTCTCTTTTCCAGGCCTGCTCTATCCAGGGAGGGGGAATGGGGGATTTCTGCCAGTGTTGGGGCCAGTTTTCAGCCTGTCTGATCATCTGGGAGGGGGAGAGTGCCGCTTCCATCTTTTTAACCCTTCAGGCTACCACCTTACTGCAGTTATCCTTTGGGCAGGCCTGCTGCCAGATGCATTTCTGCCAGTGTGGTCCAGTTTTCACTTGTCTGTGTCTTTGATTCCATCTTTGCTCAGGCCATTATGATTATCCTTACAGCTTGAGAACAGGATCAGCATTACAACTAACAAGGATATAGAACAACAAATAGAAAAGACAACAGGGGCCCTTATCCACAGAACCCATATCCACTGGTTCACTTAACTGCAATGGAAAAATACTAAAAATATTAACAGAAAAAATCAATTAAAAGCTATATTTGCATGTATTACTGGAAGTAGCCACTAGAGAGCAGCAGAGACAATGAATTCCTTTACATGCATTGAATTCCTTTACATTCATTGAGTGGCCAGTTCTCTCAATGCATGTACAAACTTATTCCTTTTACTATGCTATACATACATGCATACATGCATACATGCATACATGCATACATACATACATACAACAATGAGGTTCCATCACAGGTTACAAACCATGAGGGAGATGTGTAATCTCCAGGCTTAAAACCGGGGTACTTCAAGGGCCAGATGCAGGGGAGTGGTATCAGGGGACAGATACCTAGTCTCATGCGCTCCCAGACGCATCTGGTGGGGCCACTGTGAGATACAGGAAGCTGGACTCGATGGGCCTTTGGCCTGATCCAGCAGGGCTCTTCTTATGTTTGTCCACCTCTTCTCCAGTCTCTGACACCTCCTTATAGCTTCCCACTGGACATTTCCTTTCTTGCTGCTTCCTCCCTTTTTGTTTGAACCAGTCCCCTCCTCCTTTATCTCTCTCTCTCCTAACTGGGTTTTCTATCTCTGTCTCCTTTGCTCTACGCAAGTCCATTTCTTTAACCTCATCTGTTTCCATCTCTTGGTCGTCCGAGTACTTTCTGAGTACTCGCTGAACTTCCGTTGTCTATCTTCCATCTTGAAAGAACGTAACCTAAGGGTGTGGAAACCAACATGTAGACTCTGATTGGCTTTGGTGGGCACCCAGGACCCTCCGGTGCTTCTGGTCAGGGGACAGATGACACTCCATCACATAAGCCCTCCAACACGCTGAATGCACCACCATCATCTTCCTTGAAGCGACAGTGGTACCTTGTAGGCAAATGTGCCTGTAACGAAAAACAGCCAGAGAGGGAGCAGCAAACTCACCACACTCAGTCATGAATTAATACTGCTAGCTGGAGAGAGCAACTAAAATGATTACTGGGCTGGGCACCTCCCTTATGAGGAAAGGCTAAAACATTTGGGGCTCTTTAGTCTGGAAAAAAGGCGCCTGAGGGGGGATATGATTGAGACATACAAAATAATGCAGGGCATGAGTAAAGTGGATAGAGGGAAGCTCTTCTTCCTCTCACAAAACACCAGAACTAGGGGACATCCACTCAAATTGAGAGTTGGGAGAGTAAGAACAGACAAAAGAAAATATTTTTTCACCCAGTGCGTTGTTAGTCTATGGAACTCCCTGCCACAGGAGGTGGTGATGGCATCTGGCCTGGATGCCTTCAAAAGGGGATTGGACAGATTCCTGGAGGAAATGTCCACCACAGGTTACAAACCATGATGGGGAGATGTGTAATCTCCAGGCTTAAAACTGGCGTACTTCAAGGGCCAGATGCAGGGGAGTGGGATCAGGAGACAGAGATCTAGTCTCATGCGCTCCCAGAGGCATCTGGTGGGGCCACTGGGAGATACAGGAAGGTGAACTAGATGGGCCGTTGGCCTGATCCAGCATGGCTCTTCTTATGTTCTTATATTCTTAACACACTGCTGAGAATGCTCCGGACTAATAGAGATGGGGGTCAACCTCTGCCCAGATTATACTGCCATAAATCAACTTGTGACTGATTGTTTAAGATGACACCTGGAGGTTTAAAATCCCTTCTCTCAAAATACAATGTGTGAGTCCTTTTCACGACCTCCCAGCCTTGATGTGAGAAATAATTACTCCTATCCAAAATAGAAAATCAAATAGCAGGCACCTTAAGGCTTTATTTATTTATTTATTTATTTATTTATTTATTTATTTATTTATTTATTATAAAATATAATAAATAATAAATAATAAATACAAGTATAAATAAACAAATATATAAACTCTTTAATTATTTTCAGCAATATTTTCTATCTTTAAAACCAGAAAATGAATTCTTTTCCTGTTTACATGTTGCTTCGCCAAGACCTAAGAGGCTACAAAGAGGATGTGCCTCTTTCTGCATCTAATTCTGCATCTTTAATAATCCAAGGCATAAACCAGCCAACGATGTTGATTGAAAAAAATATTCTCTCTCTCCCTCCATTTCTCTCTCCATCTTTTCATTCAACATAACTCAGACAGTCCACAGTCTGGGGGAAAAGTAGTCTCGTGACTTTTCAAACCAATCAGAGTCTACTCGCTGAATCTGTGCTCCATGTTTACACACTTTAAAGATTAGAGATCTACAACGGAAGTCTTCTAACACCTCAGAATCACAGTTTCATTTAGGCTTGGGGGGCAATCACTACTCTGAATTACATTACAAGATTATGTACGCTTGGAGGACTGAAGGGAAGCCTGGAGACATACACACACCTGCGGAAAAGACACATGGAGAACGGGGTGGAACCAGAAAGAAAGGAAGGATGGAAGATGGAGGGAGATGAAGGGGAAGATGCCAGGAGGGAGTTGAGGAAGGAGGGAAACCAGTGAAGGAGTTCTCTTTCGGCCCTCCATTTTTTTGAGGGGGGGTCCATCCTTGGTCAGCCAGGGGTGCTCCCTCCAGTGGGAGGCCAGCGAGGGTCCTCCATGGCCAGGAAGGAGAGTCCCAGAGGAGGATGAGGGACAGAGGCCGCCTAGTGGTCTCAGCTGATCCCTGCAGGGGCATATCTGGTGGGGCCTGGGTGGGATCCAGGAAGGTGGAGGGCTATCCTGCTGGGGCAGAGGAGCTCTATATGTTTGTTGTGGTCCAAAACATCTGGAGTGAAAAGGTTCACCACCGCTCTGCCCAGGAGCCAAAGGGATTCTTACCTGGATGGACCTTGTTCCCAGAACCTCAAAGGGATCGCCTCATGCAGAGATATCTGGCCTGGATTCAGTAGATTCCCCCCCCCTCTGTCAGAGGAAATATGGAATCACCTCTTCAAAGGATCCTGGCAGCTGAAAATGGAAATCGGATTAATAATGGGAAGTGCAGGCTGGCATTTTTGTCAGTTGTGTTGGCATGTGTGCTCTCTCTTAAAATTGCAACATAAGAACATAAGAAGAGCCGTGCTGGATCAGGCCAACTGCCCATCTAGTCCAGCTTCCTGGATCTCACAGTGGCCCCACCAAATGCCTATGGGAGCCCACAAGACTAGATCCTGTCCCCTCATACCACTCCCTTGCATCTGGCCCTTGAAGTACCCTGGTTTTAAGCCTGGGGAATTACACATCTCCATCATGGTTTGTAACCTGTGATGGACTTTTCCTCCAGGGATCTGTCCAATCTCCTTTTGAAGGCATCCAGGCCAGATGCCATCACCACCTCCTGTGGCAGGGAGTTCCACAGACTAACAACGTGCTGGGTGAAAAAAATATTTTCTTTTGTCTGTTCTTAACTCTTCAGATCCAGTATCACATCACAGGTGGAACTTGACCTGAGCTCTTAACTATTGGCTTATTTTTATTCACGCTTTATTCATATGTTGGTTTTATTGTACCGCATTTGTATTGGTTTCATACCACAACTGTTATCCGGCATCCCTAACTGGATGAACGCCCTGGACCACACAGTGGAATGAACTCAAGCCTGTCCTTTTATGGAAACTCTTAGGCCCACCCAGATGTGTCTCTTAGGCAACACTATACTTAGAAGCAGGGCAGCCCCTGTTAAGCGACGAGGGCATGGCTACGACCTATTATGTGCCTTTGATATGAACCTATATGATCACACAGACTTTGTGTTTGTAACCACTTAGATTGCACTGACACTATGTTCTCAATGTTAGATTCCATCACTCGTAACTTAAATAGCATTTTACTCTCTAACTGCTCACATTTTCTTGTAGTTTTATATAATGTTTTTAATGCTGTAAGATGCCTGTGAGGGTTCGCTGAGAGGGCCTCTCATTCTGAGTTCACCGAAAGAGTTAGAGCCGGCGACAGGTTCAACATTAAACGGGTTTTTATTTCTTACAGAATGAACTTCTCTGTAGGTTGGCTCTTCTTGATTTACAGATAACATAGAATAAGGTTTGCAAACATCTTCTAACAACAACGAATTCGTGTAACCGGATTCCAACAGGTTAACTCCCTCCTCCTGATCCTCTAATGGAAGGGGTGAATATCTTTTCCCCGACCTGGACATGGAGTCCCACAACAAGGATGTCTCGCCTCCATTCACGCTGAAACTTCTCTGAAGTTTCTGGCCAGCGTAAGGGTTTTACTGTCACGGCCCAAGTTATTTCCTCCCTCCTCCGAGATATCACTTCCCCTGTCCTTTCGCCCACTCGAGTCTCCCCGGTCTGAGTCCCAACGGTTCTTAACGGTTCCACATAACTGACACCCTCCTCCTCGCCCCCGCACGCGCCCAGCTCCACCCGCTCTTCCCATTCATCATTTAAATCCTCAAGTGCCCACAATACCGTTTGATACCGACCTCCTCTAAAGCTATATTTTGTATTCCCTGTATGAGTCTTTTTGGCTTCCGCGTAGTGTCATCTTCTCTGCCACTTTCTTTCTCCTCGTCTGTTAGGGCAGACGGCACACTTTCTCCCTGAGCTCCTACAACCTGCTCTGTCTCACAATGCCCCCCCCCACAAATCCCTAATGTCTAAATACTTGAACATGTCTTATTTGTACTGGACTGTATATTATCCCTCATTACTGTAAGCCGCCATGGGTCTTTTTCCAAGAAAAAAGGCAGAGGTAAAAAATACTCTAAAACAGAAATATATATATATTACATTCTGGCTCAGAGTGTGTTACAACATTGATCAGGACAGTCTACTCTACTGACTTCTTGAACACTCTATACTGTAACACCAACATCCTCAACTAAATTAATTTTTTAAAAATTCAGTGCTATTGGCACGGTGGTAGACACCCTAGACCAGTGATGGCGATCCTTTTAGAGACTGAGTGCCCAAACTGCAATTCAAAACCCACTATTATTATTTTTTTTGCAAAGTGCCAATACAGCCATTTAACCTGAATACAGGTGGCTGTGAAGGGGCGATGTCGGGTGCCCGCAGAAAGGGCTCTGAGTGCCACCTTTGGCACCCGTGCCATAGGTTTGCCAACACTGCCCTAGGCTCAGTGCCTCAGTTGGAACCATACAAGTGGATAAAACACAGGTTTCTAGATATCCAGAGGCAGGACATACAGGGTGCAGAAGATTCAATATGTTCATCAGTGAGCTTGCAGATTCCAGTCAAAGCTGAATACCCTGAGTGTGTTACCTTTAACCTGTTCAAATGCCCCAAGGAACAGAGGGCCTACAGACTCTTGCTAGATGCAATGCCATTCTATCAGCAGTGTTGTATGGGTGATTCAGTGACACTCCATACAGCATCAGCTCCTCTGTGCTGGGCGTAGTGGAGTCACTCTCCCATATGGTCTTGCACTGTCCATTATATGGTCCTCCTCATTAAAAAAAACTCCTAGATCCACTCTTAGTGAAGTGCCCACAGGCTGAGATACACTGAATCACTAGTTTTAGTAATTTAACATTTTTTTAAAAAGGGATGTAACTGCTTTTTTGTTTTGTTTTTTTTTTGTATGCCAATGAAGGCTGATTGATTGATTGATTGATTGATTGGTGTAACACTTCAATTTGTGTGCATTTCGTTCTCCACCCAACGTTTTATTAAAATTTTATTTTTTTGAGTATTTTTACCCTGCCTTTCTCTTTGGAGAAGGACCCAGGGTGGCTTACAGTAATAAACAAATACAAATAACTTTGCACTTATCCCTGTTAAATTTCCTTCTGTTGGTTTCAGCCCAGTGCTCCAGACTAAGCTCATTTTGCATGCTGTTTCTGTTTCTCAGGGTACTGACAATTCCACCTCCTTTTATTTGCAAATATGATTAGTATTGCCTGCACTTCCTCATCCAAGTCATAAATAAAAATATTGAAGTGTTATCAGGGCCAGGACAGAGCATTAGAGGTCTTCTACTTATTACTTCCTTCTAGTTTGAGAAGGAGCCGTTAATTAAGCACTCTCCAAGTATGATCTTGCAACCAACAGGTGTATCCACCTAACACTTGTTCTATCCAGCCAACCTCTAGTGAGTTTGCTAATCAGAATATCATGGAGCACCCTAATGGGGCAACCAGAGGGAAGAATCCAGAATAGAAAAAGCTGTCTGTTACTGGTGTTACTCTTCAATGTGTGACATATTGAAGAGGGAACAGGTTTGTTTTTCCATGGCTTCAGAGACTAGGACTCGGGCAATGGTTTCAAACTACAGGAAAAGAGATTCCATTTGAACATTAGGAAGAACTTCATGACAGTTAGAGCTGTTCGGCAGTGGAATAATATGCTGCCCCAAAGGAGGGTAGTGGAGTCTCCTTCTTTGGAGGTTTTTAAGCAGAGGCTGGGTGGCCATCTGTCGGAAATACTGTGAGGGGGGATTCCTGCATGGCAGGGGGTTGAACTGGATGGCCCTTGAGGTCTCTTCCAACTCTATAGTTCTATGAAAAGAGATGGCAAGAGAGGAGGTAAAAAGCAATAAGGATTACTTTTGCAATGAACATAATAGAAAATTATATTTTAAAATCCCTCAACAATGCACGTAGCATAACAACATTCTTTCTTTTAGGTGGGTACATGTTTTGAGTGTGGCACAGCAGCCTTGTGTACCCAACAGGGTCTTGGGGGGCTTTACAACACCCTTCGCAACCTGTTCCACCAGAGGAAAAAGGGATCCTTACCTGGAGAGGACCTCGTTCCCAGGTATCTCCAGCCGGGCTGTCCCTGACCAGGCCCTCTCTGGCCTCAATCCACTCTCTGTGGGACAAAATGCGGGGTCACCTCCTCAAAAGGCAGCGGAAGCTGGAACGGGGAAAAAAATCACAAGAACTATTATCTGTACTTCTTCCCTGCATGGAGAATTTCCTCTGCTTCCAGAGACACTCCCAGTGGGGAAGGGGAAGGGGGTTCCCCCAGAGAGCACCGACCGTGAACTTAGAAGGTATTGATTCCTTTCAGGTATTTCTGGATCGCTGGACTTTTGTGCAGACACTCCAGAAAGAGTCCTGTTTCCCTTTCATGGGGACTTTTTGTGGGGATTTTAGCCTCATCTGTGGGAAAGGAGGGGTGGCGGGATCGCTTTTGTGTGAACCCTCCCCACCACAAGATGACCCCTGGGAGCTAGACAACACCCCCAAACCCTCCAGGGAGGAGGAGGAGGAGGAGGAAGGCTTCATGGGGGGAGGGGGAGGGGGTCTTTGCAGGGAAGATCCCCCCCTTTCCCTGCATCCCGTGGGATAATTTTGCATTAGGAACCCCCTCCCTCCGTCTCCTCCCTGCACATTAGGAGAAATTGCACATTAAATAATGCATTTAATTGCACATTAAATGATGCATTCCTAAGAAATCCTCCCCCATCCCGAGGGCGTCGGAGGGGGGGCTCTTGACACCCCCACCAAGAGGAGATAGCACCCCCATCTCACTCCCTCTCCCCCCACCCATGGGACACCCTTTGGGAAATAATGGGGGGGTTCCCTTCGTGGATTCCAACCCCCACCTCCGTCGCTCACCTCCTTTCCCGAAAGAGATAAGAACCATAGAGTCCGCGAGCCAGCGCGGCTCTCCCACTCCCGCCCTTACTTTTGGGCGCTCTGGCAGCCGACCCATTCTCTATGACTCACCCACCCTCCTTCCTCGCGCGGAATGCTGGGAAGGGAAGGCGGGGCAGAGGGAACGGGAGGGCTTGCGGAGAGACAAAGACAAAGAGGAATGGATGGGGAGGGGGCGACGAACGAGAGGCGGTGTCCTTCCTAGAGCGTCCTCCTGCGCAGGAGAGAGAGAGGGGGGCAGCCTCATTCCTAGAGAGTCCCCCTCCTCCAGGAGGACCTGGTGGCGATGGGGGCCTGAATAGTCCTTGTCAGATCGTCATAGAATTTCATAGAATCGAGGAGTTGGAAGAGACCTCAGGGGCCATCTAGACCAGTGGTTCTCAACCTGTAGGTCCCTAGATGTTCCTGGACTGAAGCTCCCAAAAATCCCTTCCAGCACAGCGAGTGGTGGAGGCTTCTGGGAGTTGTAGCCCAAGAATATCTGGGAACCCACAGGTTGAGAACCACTGGTCTAGACCAACCCCCTGCCGTGCAGGAACCCCATCACAATATTTCCGACAGATGACCATCCAGCCTCTGCTTAAAAACCTCCAAAGAAGGAGACTCCACCACCCTCCTTTGTGGCAGCATATTCCACCGCTGAACAGCTCTAACTGTCATGAAGTTCTTCCTAATGTTCAAATGGAATCTCTTTTCCTGTAGTTTGAAAGCATTGCCCCAAGTCCTAGTCTCTGAAGCCATGGAAACAAACCTATTCCCTCTTCAATGTGACATCCTTTCAAATATTTAAACATCCTGCAAGGGAGGCCCAGATCCCCTTGGTATCACCTACTTCTATCTGGAAGTTGAGTCATGGCTACTGGACTTCTTTTTTGAGAGATAGAAACGTTTTGCTGTTCATCCAAACAGCTTCATCGGTCATTCAAAGACAATATTGAAAGCCAGTATTGTCAAAGCTCCACAGACCGAGCACACACAAACAGAGTCCCGTATGTTGCCAAGGGTCAGAAGCCAGGGAAACAAACAGAGTTCAGCCCTTTGTCAAAAGCCAGGAGCCAGTGAGATAATCAGAGTTCTTATTACCAGTTTGAGGTCACAAAAGGAATGCACATGGGAACCAGATGCCAAACTGTGGAGCAGAATGCAGGTCGTAGTCAAGCAATAGTCCGAGGGGCGAGGAGACCGGCAAGCTGAGTTCAAGGACAGGAACACGAACAACAGGAGTGTGGCCAATGTGACCCGTTGCTTACACAAAGCCTTCTCCCTCCCATCGCCAGCTTTATCCTAGAACAGGAGAATCCACCTTTACACCCAGGAACCTATCCTGTTAGTACTCGGGACTACTCGACCAAAGGTTCCTATGGGCTTCGTAAATCTTATCCCTGCTTCTACGTTGATGCAGGATTCTTTCTGCAACCCTCCTGAGAGGCACAGTCTCATTGGGAAAGTGTTGCGTTACGAATGACATGGATGCAGAGCTTCAGGGTGAAAGGATCTGATCCTCAGGCAGCATTCCTGTTCGTCTCTCTATCTGGGCTTCATGCATGGATATCTGGGTGTGTGAATGAATGTATGAGTGTGCAGAGTATGTGTGATATGTGTGTGATGATGATGAGGGCTTGCCTGAGGATCAGTCTTTATTAATAAGAGAAGGACAATAGATACAGGAAGACATCCCTCAGTGGGAGGGGGAATGCATGCATATCTGTAAGACCACATTGCCTGGTATTGATGAGAACCCGGGGAAAAGGAAGCTGTAGGGCAGGCCTGTCCAAAGTCCGGCCTGGGGGCCAAATCTGGCCCGACAGGCCATTCTGAGTGGCCCGCGGCTGGCTGGCCTGCCCCTCCCACCCCCTCCTTCAGCCCATTTTCCTCTGTTTCCTCTGTGCTTGATCAATGTTGGGGCCCAGAAATATGGGGGAATAATATTCCCACAGGAAAGGATTGGCTGGAGAAAGGATTGGCCAGCTGTTAATTGGGCTGCTGTCTGTATGCTGACCAGGTGCTATGTTCATGTGGTTAGAGAGGCTAAACGATCTTATGCCTAACTGAGAATTGATGTGGCCTTGAACTGCCAGGCAGAGTTGTTTCAGGTGGTTCAAGACCTCACCAATCCTGGTCAGTCAAGACCCCCTAGTGATTTCACTAGTGAGTCATTTGCAGCCTATTTTAGAACTAAAATTGAGGCCATCCAAACCGATCTAGATTCTGGTTGTCCTAAACCCCTCCTTTTGGCTTATTCTGCTGGAGAAAGCACGCCAGAGTGGGCTTGTTATTTCCACTGCATCCTTCAGGGAAGGGATTTTCCCCACTCGCCTGAAGGAGACAGTGGTGAAGCCAACTCTAAAGAAATCTGGCTTGGCATCGGATGATTTGGCCAACTACTGTCCACTTGACAATGTTCCCTTCCTGGGCAAGGTGATTGAGAGGGTGGCAGCCTTCCTGGAGGAAGATCATGTCCTGGATCCATTCCAGTCTGGGTTTATACCATGTTGGGGGACTGAGACCACTCTGGTCACACTGCAAGATGACCTTCTCAGGGGGGGCTGACAGGGGTTGCTGTACCTTGTTGGTCCTCCTGGATCTGTCAGCGGCCTTTGATACCGTCGACCACAGTATCCTGCTGGATCAGATGTCTGAGGTGGCGATTGCAGGCACAGCGCTTAGCTGGCTTTGATCCTTCCTTGGGGGCCATCCCTAGCATGTGCAGCTAGGGGATGAGTTGTCGGCCCCTTGGACACTCCCTTGTGGGAGTGGGGGGTCAGCAATCTCCCCCATGCTGTTCAATATCTATATGAGGCTGCTGGCTGAGGTCATTAGGGGATTTGGAGTCTGCTGTCATCAGTATGCTGATGACACACAGCTCTGTCTCTCCCTTCCAGCTCTGCAGTAGAGGCGGTGCGGATCTTCGACTTCTGCCTGGATGCGGTCATGGAATAGACCAGGACTACCAGGCTTAGACTCAGCCCGGAGAAGACTGAGGTCCTGTTTCTTTGGGTGCCCTCTCCCAGGTACAGTGGCCCTCTCCCCAGTTGAGCAGGCACTCGTGATCTCGAGGCTAGATAACTGCAATGTTCTCTACGTGGGGTTGCCCTTGAGCCTTATCCAGAGATTCCAGTGGGTACAGAATGCATTGGCCAGACTGGTGGTGGGTGCGGGCAGATATGACTGCACTGGTTGCCCGTTGCGTCCCATTGAGGCTCAAGGTACTGGTTTTGATTTACAAAACCCTCCATGGCTTGGGACCGGAATACCTGGTGGAGCGGATCTTCCAGAGATCAACTGAGGCTCGACCCACCAGAATGTCACAGCTGCTCTGTGTTGCAATTCTTGCCCAACCTCATCTACTCTTTTTTTTTCCTTTTTGAGAAAACTGAGGCAAAGATGGTGTTGAGTAATCCTGCCTTTTCCTCATCTCCTGGGATTTCCCCCTCCCATCACACTTACCTGTCATTTTTGAGGAGGGGGAGAAGCCCTGGGGGCCCCTGCCAATCCCCCACCCCACACTCTGCACTGGGGGATGGAAAAGCCAAGGATGATGGCAGGATATTTAAAATTTAGCAACTCACAATTCCTGCTGCAACGGACATATTGTTTTTAAATACCATAGTAATTGGGGGCGGGGTAATGCATAAATGTTAAAAGTGGCACTGAAAGGCTTTTGCAATAAACCTTTTGAGGAAGAAGAATTGATTTCTCGGAACAGGAAGTAAAAACAAATGATATGGCCTGGGAAGTGTAAAAGGGGCTTCTGTCCCTCTTCAGTGGCGGCCCCTACTTAGCGACTTCCCTGTGCCTTTCTTGAGAGGGGCCAGTGAGAACCCTCTGGCTGGTGTGGAGATGAAAACCCCTCGTAACTTTGGGGTTACTCCATGAGGGTTGGCACCTGCTCATTATTTTGGGGGGACTTTTTCAGATGTGAGGCTCAGTTGCCAACCTGCAGCCTGGCCTCCAGCCTTCTGGGGTCCCTGAATGGGGCTCCTGCGTGGCAGGAGGTTGGACTGGATGGCCCTTGAGATCTCTTCCAACTCTCGAATTCTACAGGTAGCTCTGGGTCACCCCTTCCTGCCGCTGCCTTCCCCTAATTAGCAAGCCCCCCCCCTCTTTCTCTCAGCTGGTGGGCAACCTGCAACAAGAGCCTCCTGGCCTCTATGATGAGGTGCAGGATGACTCCCCCCCTCCTCTCCCAGGCTGGATGGAGCATTTGTAATCTTCTGACCCTGTCCTTTTCACTTTCCGCAGCACTCTTTGGCCACAGAGGCATCTGGGATTTCTAGGAGATTGGCCCTACTTCCTATGGTAGGGGTGCCCATTTTAACTAAACTACCACAACCTAAACTACAGCAAACACAAGATGCAGTCTCTTCTGTCACATCCATCAAGCAAATCAGGCAAGCTTTCCCTGAATAATTTCCCTATTATGATTTCATTGACACTGTGTTTTCATTGTCAGTTTCCATCACTCATAATGTCTTTTGATGCTGCAATACGTCCCTCAATTCCCAGTCTTCCATACTTGAATATGTCTTAATTGTGCTGGACTGTATATGGTCCCTCACTACTGTAAGCCACCAGAAAGACAGGGTAAAAATACTCTTTAGGGTTCAAAATACTTTTCTCCCAAGGCACATGTAATTAGGGGGCTGGAAAATGATGCAGAAACAAACTGCCCAGAGCGACCTCGCTGCCAGATGGGTGGCACTCTGGAGCGGCCGCTCTCTATGGCCTCCCCTCTCCTCGCGCGGAATGCTGGGAAGGGAAGGCGGACGCTATTGCGGAAGAGACCGACAGATAGACAGACAGACAGACTAACGAGACGGGGTTCTCATTCCTAGAGCGTCATCCTGCGGATGGAGGAGAGAGAGAGAGAGAGAGAGGAGGGGCAAGTGGTGATAGAGAGGCAGCCTTGTTCCTAGAGAGCCTCCCCCCACCCTCCTCCAGGAGGGCCACTTCCGCATTCCCTGCGGTGCCTCCTCTTTTTCCTTCCCCCCTCCCAACTAAGAGACTTCTCAGGCGGCGGCGTTTGTGTGCTTGCCTTTCCTCCTCTGGGTCTCAGGTATATGAAGGAGGGGGGAGGAAAGGGAGGGGCCTACGGGAGGGGAAGGGGAAGGGTCTCTCTGTGTGTGTGTGTGTGGGGGGGAAATCTCCATTCAGGATCTCCCTCCTCCTCCTCCTCCTCCTCCAGAGAGACTTTCTGGCAGCCTTTGGGGCTTCTCTCTCCGTCTTCTCTCTTTTTTTTTGGGGGGGGTCGATTTCTCCCCCTTGGAAGGTTTAAAGCGGGGGGGGAGAAGGCGGGAAGCCCCCATTTTTCTTTATTATTTGTATTCATTATTTGTATTTGGGGGGGGAGGAGGAGGGAGAGGAAGAGAGACAGAGAAGAGGGCGACGGAGGTCTCAGGGGAGAAAAATGAGATCAGGAGAGCCGGAAACGGTTTGGCCATTTGGATCCAAGGCCGAGGAAAGAGGAGGAGGAGGAGGAAGAAGAAATGGGACCAGCAAGTGGAAGTGCTGCTCAGTGGGTGGAGCTGGAGACAGAAGCTGGGAGTTCAGATCCCTCCCCCCACCCCCCACCCTCGGTACCTCCCGGGCAAAGACTGGGTCCCCTTCAGGCTTTACAGGTCTCATGATGATGATGATGATGATGATGCAAGACCTCTCAACTAAGGTCCAGCATATGAGCTGGCTGAGTAGCTCAGTGGTTTGGAGGTCGGGTGTCTGATTCCCCCCCCCCAAAAAAAACTGGACCTCCTTGAAAGGGTCTGGACTTGGTGATCTGGGGGGTGTTCCCCTGCCAGCCCTGCAATCCTGTGTCGTTTCTCTTGGACAACATGAGAAAGAAGAAGTCACTCCCTGTTGAAATACTGGACGGGTAGAGAGGCGCTCCTGAACCACCTCCAGCCCGGAGACTCCCTGGCACAGGAGGGCCACTGGCGAAATAAGAGAGCATCTGCGTGGCTTCCGTGGGATGATCCTTCCCCTGCTGGGTTTTCCCTGGGGGCTTCCTGGGAAAAGGGGAGGAGGAGGAGGAGGAGGAGGAGGCACCACAGCCGGTGTTTCCTCATTTGCAACCCCCCCCCCCCGTCGCTTAGCAGCCCTTCCTGCTACGGCCAGGCAGATCTTTAACCTCTCACCCAAGAGAGCTGGTAAATGAAGAAATAAGCCCTGGCCGGGACCGGGGCTCCTGCTTTGTTTCATCAGCTTTTGTTCCATTATTTGGGAATCCCGGCTGGCGGCAGAGAACAGGGAGATCTGTGACCGTCAGGAGGCTTGGCTCCCTCCTCCCCCCAATTCAGAAAAGGCAGGGAAGGGAGGCGGAAAACAAAGAGGTGGATTTAGGGCCTCCAGCCTTCTGGGGTCCCTGAGGCTCTCCTGGATGGCCCTTGAGATCTCATTTCCTACAGGTAGCTCTGAGTCCTGGCAGAGGGAGAGTATGACCTAGCAGTCATGCCTTGAATTTAAAAGGAAGGCAGGGAAGGATGAACTGGGTGCTGCTCCGGTTGGGCTGCTTGTGTTCTGTTGGTCTCCATCTTTTGTACTCCTTCTCTCTCTCTCTCTCTCTCTCTCTCTCTCTCTCTCTCTCTCTCTCTCTCTCTCTCTCTCTCTCTCTCTCAGGTTCTTCAGTTTATTCCAGGCCAGGCCAAGCATACAGAAATCTTACGTTCCCACATTAAACAATATATAAGAGTAAATTGTCTGTGAAGATTCTCAGTCGTCCAGGTGAGGTTATCTGGACAATGATGAGTCAAGGCATCTGGGCCTCCTTTCTTGTGAGAGCCAAATGTTTCACTAATCCAAGCAGCTTGGAGGAGAAGTCAAATGTTTGATCTCACAAGAAAAGAAGTCCAGGTGCCATGATTCAACTTCTGTGTGGGAGTACATCATATCAGGCAGCAAAAAATAAAAACAAAAAATAAAAAATAAAAACACATAAAAAACTAATATTACAGCAAGAAGCATTAGCAATCAGCACTGAAAGGCAAGGAATTGCTACTAATAATATGTGGTAACTATTTAAACTCAGAAAAATATGCAGTGTGATTTCATACGATTATAAGTGGAATCCACACCACTTTCATTTCATAGATCCTATTTGTGCCTACTGAGTGTGCCACACTAATCATGGTTCCTCCAGTACATGCCTATGTAGTGGCACAAAAAATGGTTACAAACAACTCATAGATTCACCATATCTTTTTCCAGGATAACCCTCAGTCCACTGTCTCATCACAGACCCCGAGAGTGCCCACAGATCACCCCACAGAAAATATGGGACCTTCCACACACGGCTGAGCAGTAGTGGAAAACCACAGGGTCGAACTACAGGTATTAATGGGTCCAGCCAGGTGCTGATGTCTGGGATGTAGTCTGTGGGCAATAGTCACTGGGCTTATTGGCCTTTGGGTGATCTTTCAAACATCTGCAGTGTCTCCACAGCCTTTACTTGCCTCTTAATCCTTCAACTAATTACATTGTCAACCATATGTTTTCCTTGAATTTCTTTACAAATGTCATTAGTCTGTGAGGCATTTTCGTTCTGTTCCAGGTTGGAGTTTCAGAATCTTTTTTTCCAAAATTTTAAAGCATCGTCTTTCACGGGACTAATTTGCTTTGCTCTGTGTTTTCTCCCAGTGATGCTGTCAGATATTCGTTAGTGAAACTATGCACTAGACAGGTGTATGAATAAAGGTATTTATGGATTTAACTGATCTGTAAGATGGAATCTGCAAATGTGAGACTCCAGGTGAAAAGAATGGTCTTAAATGGGTTTGGCTGATGCAAGGTGCTGCAGTAGCCATGATGCAGTGTGTTACCTGACTGGATAGAGAAATGTATATAAGTGCTCTGTTAATCAGTGTTCAATGGGCCTTTGTGAGTAAGGCACCTATTCTATGTTATGTATGTGCTGATTATGTACGCCATGTATGACGAAAGGATGTTATGCTGTTGATTTGTCTTCATGTAACTTATCTCTGTTTATATGTAATATTGCTGTTTGATGTTTTAAGTAAGCTCTGGCTTTCTCTGATTCTGCTTCTGTCTATGTAATTGTTCAACAAGTATTTGCTTCTGGTGGCAGAACAAATTGCAAAATACCCTGACAGATTCACAGATTAACTATTGGCTATTTCAGAATTATGTGTCTTCCCTACATTGTTTCAAGCTTCTGTCATATGTTTCAACTTTCTTTGTGGTAGCTGTTTCCCATTTTTAGGGTTTTTAAAATTTATTTTATCTACTGCCCATCTTCCCAGGGAACTCCAGGCGGTTAACAACAAGGGTTGAAGCAACCAGTTAAAAATATAATACAACAATACATCAAAGAATCCGGAAAGAGAGGGAGGGAAATTGAAAGGAAACAGATTAAAACCAGGGTACTTCAAGGGCCAGATGCAGGGGAGTGATATCACAAAACAGATATCTAGTCTCGGGCACTCCCAGACGCATCTGGTGGGGCCACTGCGAGATACAGGAAGCTGGACTAGATGGGCCATTGGCCTGATCCAGCATGGCTCTTCTTATATTCATCGGCAAGTGGTGGCATTTTTTTAAATTAAAGGTTGCCAAATGCGTCCCGAAAAATCAAGTTTTTAAGTGCTTTTTTGAAGGCGGACAGGGACTGTGCAAGGCGCAACTCACTTGGAAGTTGGTTATATATATTGTGAAGCCTGACTTTTAGTCTTTGGGTAACGTCTGCCCTTCTGTCAACCCATAATTTCTGGGTTGTGCCATACATTTTTCCTCTTTTGACCCATTTTCTTCCTTTGTCATGTCTACCTCTACCTTGGCTTTGTCTTCCATACTATTGTCATTTTGGTGTTAATGTACTTTTGCTACCATTTCTAGTTCTTGCATCAAACAAAGCGTACAACACAATAGGCAATAATACACACACATACAAGATGTGCCCAATTAAAATTGCACGGGTGCTAAAATATGGAACAAGACATGGTATGGTAAAATATGAAATGATAAGATATGACTGTTTAAAAGGTATTTGACCATCAACCATGAAACTCTGGGCCCAACTGGGGACAGTCATCCACGCCCTAAGTGTGCAAAGCAAAAGACCCTGCTGGAAATTTTAACCTGCATCACTGAACCAATAGATTAATGTGCAGTGGTACGCCGACTTACAAGGCGCCTGATATACGAAAATCCCAGCTTACGATTGCTCTTCAGCGCTCCCTCCTGACACACACCGGCTGCTTACAAGCAAGACCGGGATTCCCTGTCTTGCAAGCAGAGGGTGTGGGGGGTGTCGGGATTTGAATAGACATCCAGTCACCGAGGCAAACGCTGCCTCCATGACTAGGAAGGCATTTTAAAAGTCGTGCACCGCTCTCCCACCACCACCACCACCCTGTGCAGGCACTCAGGAGAAGCCGTGCAGCGCTTGCCTTTTGAAATGCCTTCCTATCACGGAGGCAGGATTTGCCTCCATGACTGGAAGGCATTTAAAACATCGCCCACCACTTGTCCCGTGCCCTCACTGGTGGGGGAGAGAAGTGGTGGGTGATGTTTAAAAGGTTTTTCATAGGAATGCATTCCTGTGGGAAACTGCTCCCCGACTTACGAGATAACTGACTTACAAGGGTTGGCTCGGAACGGGTTAATCTCGTGAGTCGGCGTACCATTGTATATGGCAATCTGCCTAGTGTGGA
Source organism: Phrynocephalus forsythii (assembly GCA_029282475.1). Taxonomy (NCBI): domain Eukaryota; kingdom Metazoa; phylum Chordata; class Lepidosauria; order Squamata; family Agamidae; genus Phrynocephalus; species Phrynocephalus forsythii. Next base: position 87,675 of record JAPFRF010000217.1, on the reverse strand, counting down.
TTTTAATCTTGCCTGACAGCAAATTACTGCATCATAAACCTCTGGGCCATTAGTTGTTGTTCAGTTTGTCACTATTAAGGTGTTTTCTAATGTTCTGTCATATTTTTTTTAACTGATGATCTGTTGAGTTTGCATCATAATAGTGTTTCAAAATTCTGTGGTATTTCAGCTGGACTCCATGTTTTATATTTACATTTGCAGCGGCCTGTTCTGTTTTCTCAACGGTGGTCTGCTGAGCCGTGCAGCCCTTTTTTCCACCAGAAGTCCAGGGGCTGCACCTTCTTCCGCAGTCTTGGTTGACCTGGACAACGACCAATCGGGGTATGGATTTGTGTTTATTTCCTCTCTTCATAACTGGTGCTTTGGTGAACCCAGTTGGTCTGGCTTCTCAGCTGAGATCTGCCTGACTTGGGAGATCTTCCAGGTGGCAACCCTAACACCAGCATGGCTCTCAACGTTCCTGAAACATGCAAGCCCTTGCATCTCAACAGTGCTTGTGTTCAAGCTCAGGTCCAGAGTGCTGACACTTGACAATGGGATATACGGATTGCTTTGGAGTCTGGCTGAGTTCATCTCACTGGCAGTCTTGAGGCCTCCTAGGCTTCTGAGTCCCATGTTGAGGCAGGGATCCTCTTTCCTGCTGCTTAAAAGAAACCCATAATTCAGCCCATTATTAAATGGCCCAGGTTGGCCATGGACGATCTTAAGAACTGCCCTTCCATTGCCTTCATTCTCTTAGTGGGCAAAGGGATTGAGCCAGGGTGGCTAGCCTGCTTCAGACATCTCTGGAGGAGAAGCATTGACTCTGCCATATTGTTATATTTCGAACAAGACATTATCTGGCTCCACGAGGGGAAAGCAGGGTATAAATTGAGCAACTAGCTCATATGGACCTGTGTAGTGCCTCATGGTGCCTTGGTTAAACTGTAGTCAAGACTTGGTTCAGCTTCAACGTTGACTCAGCCTTCCATCATAAGAACATAAGAACATAAGAAGAGCCATGCTGGATCAGGCCAACGGCCCATCTAGTCCAGCTTCCTGTATCTCACAGTGGCCCCACCAGATGCGTCTGGGAGTGCACGAGACTAGATATCTGTTTCGTGATATCACTCCCCGGCATCTGGCCCTTGAAGTACCACGGTTTTAAGACTGGAGATTACACATCTCCATCATGGTTTGTAACCTGTGATGGATTTTTCCTCCAGGAATCTGTCCAATCCCCTTTTGAAGGCATCCAGGCCAGATGCCATCACCACATCCTGTGGCAGGGAGTTCCACAGACTAACAACACGCTGAGTGAAAAAATATTTTCTTTTGTCTGTTCTTACTCTCCCAGCCCTCAATTTGAGTGGATGTCCCCTAGTTCTGGTATTTTGGGAGAGGGAGAAGAGCTTCCCTCTATCCACTTTACTCATGCCCTGCATTATTTTGTATGTCTCAATCATATCCCCCCTCAGGCGCCTTTTTTCCAGACTAAAGAGGCCCAAATGTTTTAGCCTTTCTTCATAAGGGAGGTGCCCCAGCCCAGTAATCATTTTAGTCGCTCTCTTCTGCACCTTTTCCAGTTCTACTATGTCTTTCTTGAGATGTGGTGACCAGAATTGTACACAATACTCCAGGTGGGGCCTTACTATTGTTTTGTATAATGGCATTATAATATTGGCTGTTTTATTTTCAATCCCCTTTTGGCTAGCAATATAAAGGGTAATAATAAAAGCTTCTTTAAATATGTTAGAAGTAGAAAACCTGCCAGAGAACCAATTGGGCCTCTGGATGGTGAGGGAGGAAAAGGGGAGGTTAAGGAGGACTTGGACATTGCAGAGAAATTGAACGAGTTCTTTGCGTCTGTCTTCACGACAGAGGACCTTGAGCGGATTCCGCTGCCTGAGCCGCCCCTCTTGACTAAAGAATTAAATCATATACAGGTTAAAAGAGAGGATGTTTTAGGACTAATTGATAAATTGAGGATTAACAAGTCACCGGGCCCAGATGGCATCCACCCAAGGGTTATTAGGGAACTGAGAAATGAAATTGCAGATCTCTTAACGGTTATATGCAACTTGTCTCTTGAAACAGCCACAGTGCCGGAGGACTGGAGGATAGCAGATGTCACACCAATTTTTAAAAAAGGAAGGAGGGGGACCCAGGAAACTACAGGCAGGTTAGCCTTACATCTGTCCCAGGGAAGATGGTGGAAGGCCTCATCCAAGAGAAAATCTTAAAACACATAAAAGAACAAACCTTGCTGAGAGAAAATCAGCATGGCTTCTGTAAGTGTAAATCTTGTCTTACAAACCTTTTAGAATTTTTTGAAAAGGTCAACAGGCACGTGGATTTGGGTGAACCGGTGGATATAGTCTATCTGGATTTTCAAAAGGCTTTTGACACAGTCCCTCACCAAAGGCTGCTGAGAAAATTGCATAGTCAGGGGATAAGAGGGCAGGTCCTCTTATGGATTGAGAACTGGTTAGATCCCGGAAACAAAGAGTAGGTGTCAATGGGAAATTTTCACAGTGGAGAGAAGTGAAAAGCGGTGTGCCCCAGGGCTCTGTCCTGGGACCGGTGCTTTTCAATCTGTTCATAAATGACCTGGAGACAGGGATAAACAGTGAGGTGGCCAAGTTTGCAGATGACACAAAACTTTTCCGTGTGGTAAAAACCAGAGAAGATTGTGAAGAGCTCCAGAAGGATCTCTCCAAACTGGGGGAGTGGGCTGAGAAATGGCAAATGCGTTTTAATGTAACCAAATGTAAAGTAATGCATATTGGGGCAAAAAATCCAAACTTCATCTATCAACTCATGGGCTCTGAGTTATCCGTGACGGATCAGGAAAGAGATCTTGGTGTGTTGGTGGACAGCTCCATGAAGGTGTCTCCCCAATGTGTGGCAGCAGTGAAGAAGGCCAATTCCATGCTAGGGATTATCAAAAAGGGGATTGAAAATAAAACAGCCAACATTATAATGCCGTTATACAAAACAATAGTAAGGCCCCACCTGGAGTATTGTGTACAATTCTGGTCACCGCATCTCAAGAAAGACATAGTGGAACTGGAAAAGGTGCAGAAGAGAGTGACTAAAATGATTACTGGGCTGGGGCACCTCCCTTATGAAGAAAGGCTAAAACAATTGGGCCTCTTTAGTCTTGAAAAAAGGCGCTTGAGGGGGGATATGATTGAGACATACAAAATAATGCAGGGTATGAGTAAAGTGGATAGAGGGAAGCTCTTCTCCCTCTCTCAAAATACCAGAACTAGGGGACATACACTCAAATTGAGTGCTGGGAGAGTAAGAACTGACAAAAGAAAATATTTTTTCACCCAGCCCGTTGTAAGTCTATGGAACTCCCTGCCACAGGATGTGGTGATGGCATCTGGCCTGGATGCCTTCAAAAGGGGATTGGACAGATTCCTAGAGGAAAAGTCCATCACGGGTTACAAACCATGATGGAGATGTGTAATCTCTAGGCTTTAAACCAGGGTACTTCAAGGGCCAGATGCAGGGGAGTGGTATCAGGAGACAGATATCTAGTCTCATGCGCTCCCAAACGCATCTGGTGGGGCTGCTGTGAGATACAGGAAGCTGGACTAGATGGGCCTTTGGCCTGATCCAGCATGGCTCTTCTTATGTTCTTATGTTCTTATGATAATCCCTAGCATGGAATTGGCCTTCTTCACCGCTGCCATACATTGGGTAGACACCTTCATGGAGCTGTTCCCCAACACACCAAGATCTCTTTCCTGATCCATCATGGATAACTCAGAGCCCATGAGTTGGTAGATAAAGTTTTGATTTTTTTTTTTTTGCCCCAATATGCATTACTTTACATTTGGCTACATTAAATCGCATTTGCCATTTTGCGGCCCATTCCCCCAGTTTGGAGAGATCCTTCTGGAGTTCTTCACAATCTTCTCTGGTTTTTACCACACAGAAAAGTTTTGTGTCATCCGCAAACTTTGCCACCTCACTGTTTATCCCTGTCTCCAGATCATTTATGAACAGATTGAAAAGCACCGGTCCCAGGACAGATCCCTGGGGCACACCACTTTTGACTTCTCTCCATTGTGAAAATTTCCCGTTGACACCTACTCTTTGTTTCCTGGATCTCAACCAGTTCTCAATCCATAAGAGGACCTGCCCTCTTATCCCCTGACTGTGCAATTTTCTCAGCAGCCTTTGGTGAGGGACTGTGTCAAAAGCCTTTTGAAAATCCAGATAGACTATATCCACCGGTTCACCCAAATCCACATGCCTGTTGACCTTTTCAAAAAATTCTAAAAGGTTTGTCAGACAAGACTAACCCTTACAGAAACCATGCTGATTTTCTCTGAGCAAGGTTTGTTCTTCTATGTGTTTTAAGATTTTCTCTTGGAGGAGGCTTTCCACCATCTTCCCTGGGACAGATGTAAGGCTAACTGGCCTGTAGTTTCCCGGGTCCCCCCTCCTTCCTTTTTTAAAAATTGGTGTGACATCCGCTATCCTCCAGTCCTCCGGCACTGTGGCCGTTTTAAGAGACAAGTTGCATATAACCGTTAAGAGATCTGCAATTTCATTTCTCAGTTCCCTAATAACCCTTGGGTGGATGCCATCTGGGCTCGGTGACTTGTTAATCTTCAATTTAATGGAAAAAGTGTGGAGGAGGGCAATTCAATGGAAAAAGTGTGGAGGAGGGCAACCAGAATGAATAGGGGACTGAAACATCTTCCTTACCATCTGAGGCTGCAACACTAGACCTAGGGGCCAGTCCATGAAACTTTTTGGGTGCTAGGTCTCAAACAAATAAGTGAAAGCACTTTTTCATCCGGAGGATCCCTGGTTTATGGAATTTCATGCCAGAAGAAGTAGTGACAGTTGTCAGCCTTGACAGCTTTAAGAAAGGCTATAATTATGGATGCCTAAGGACAACCTCTGGGTTGGAGAGATAGGCGATATTTCTCAATGCCATTTGGAGGGAATGGTAAGCAGCTGAAGACATCTTTTTGGGAATACCCTGAAGCCAACGGTAAGCTGCTGTGTGAGACAGAATGCTGGACGGGATGGGCTGTAGCTTGTTGCAGCAAGGCTGTTCTTATGTAAGCAGTGTACTTGATTTTTCAATTGGAGGGTGACCTCATGCAGTATCATTGAGTCTAAGTAGTATATTTTCCCTCATTATGCTAAGCCACCTTGGGTCTTTTTCCAAGGAGAAAGGTGGGGTTAAAATATAAAAAATAAATATATAAATAAATGTTGACACAATGATCCAATAATCATTAGATTGTCTTATGGGAGCTCTGTGGCGCCATGTCTGTACTGTAGGTAAAACTGTGCTCAAGACCTGGGGTTCAATCCCAGGTAGCAGGCTTATGGTTGACTCAGCCTTCCATCCTTCCGAGGTCAGTAAAATGAGTTCCCAGGTTTCCGAGGGGGCAGTGTATAGCCTTGCTCACTGTAATTAAACTGTAAAACCTCCAAGAGACTACTTGAAATGATATGGGGCGGTATATAAGCGGAACACTTTGCTTTTTTGCTTTTACACGTAGAACAATACCAGCATGAGAATCACAAGTCATAGGTCATGGTACCAATTCTCTTCCTTAGTTCTGAGTCATCGATTCATTTGTGTATTTTGCTGTAGTTGCATTGTTTGCAATCTTCTCTAGCTTCCCTATCATTCCTATTACAAGAGCCTCATGGTGCAGTGGTTAAATGCCTCTACTGCAGGTAAAACTGTGCTCACGACCAGGGGTTCAATCCCAGGTAGCTGGCTCATGGTTGACTCAGCCTTCCATCCTTCCGAGGTCAGTAAAATGAGTTCCCATGTTGCTGGGGGACAATGTGTAGCCTGCATAATTAAACTGTAAACTGCCCAGACATTACTTGAAATGGTATGGGGCGGTATATAAGCAGAAAACTTTTATTAGACAATCCCCACTTTTGTCTTTAGATAGCAATACTAAATTGGATCCACAGCAATCACTTGCTTCTCTTCCTGCTGTTCTTGGTGCCACTATGGAGTTCTTTCCTTTCCATGACAATTCAAGAAAAATTAAGTTCCTTGGCTAGATCCCTGGTTACTATGCTCACTTTTGCTCTCTCTTTTTTCCCATTAAGTAAAATACAGGAATATCAGAATCAGGACCACCTGTGTCTGTCACTGGAAAAAAAAACAAGCAAGAAAAGGAAAAGGAAACATAGACTCTCAAAGAAGGAAAAGGCAGGAAGGAAGCAAGACATGGTCACAGGAAAATTCACCAGAGGGTATTGATGTTTATGAAACAGAAAGAGCCATAATCAGAAAAATCACCTTTTTTCTCATCAAAAAATGGACAGAGTGAAGAAATGCTACGAGTGCAAAGAATCTCGAAAGAACTTCACTCAGAGTAGTATCCTTAGTTTACATTAAAAAACACTTGGTGAGAAACAATATGAAATCATGGAATGCGGAAAGAGGTTGAGTCATAAGGATGCCCTTAGTTCCCATGAAAAAACTCACACAGGGGAGAAACTATTTAAATGCACGGAATGTGGAAAGAGATTTAGTAATAGCAGTAAACTTAGTTCCCATCAAAGAACTCACACAGGGGAGAAACCATTTAACTGCATGGAATGTGGAATGAGCTTTGGATACAGCAGTACACTTACATCCCATCAAAGAACTCACACAGGGGAGAAACCATATGAATGCAGGGAATGTGGAAAGAGCTTCAGACATAGCAGTAGCCTTATTTCCCATCGAAGAACTCACACAGGCGAGAAACCATATGAATGCATTGAATGTGGAAAGAGCTTCATTCGTAAGACTGCCCTTAGTTCCCATCAAAGAACACATACAGGGGAGAAACCATGTGAATGCATGGAATGTGGAATAAGTTTTCGACATAGCCGTTCCCTTATTTCCCATCAAAGAACTCACACCGGGGAGAAACCATATGAATGCATGGAATGTGGAAAGAGATTCATTAATAGCAGTCAACTTAGTTCCCATAAAATAACTCATACAGGAGAGAAACCATTTAAATGCATGGAATGTGGAATGAGCTTCAGGCAGAGCAGTCAACTTAGTTCCCATCAAAGAACGCACACAGGGGAGAAACCATATGAATGCACTGAATGTAGACAGAGTTTCAGTCATAGCAGTAACCTTATTTCCCATCGAAGAACTCACACAGGGGAGAAACCACATAAATGCATGGAATGTGGAATGAGCTTCAGACATAGCAGTAGCCTTATTTCCCATCGAAGAACTCACACAGGCGAGAAACCATATGAATGCATTGAATGTGGAAAGAGCTTCATTCGTAAGACTGCCCTTAGTTCCCATCAAAGAACACATACAGAGGAAAAACCATATGAATGCCTGGAATGTGGAAAGAGCTTCAAACATAAGCATGCCCTTGGTTCTCATCAAAGAATACATACCGGGGAGAAACCATATGAATGCCTGGAATGTGGAAGGAGCTTCAATCGTAAGGATGCCCTTAGTTCCCATCAAAGAACACATACAGGAAAGAAACCACATAAATGCATGGAATGTGGAATGAACTTCAGACATAGCAGTAGCCTTATTTCCCATCGAAGAACTCACACAGGGGAGAAACCACATAAATGCATGGAATGTGGAAAGAGCTTCAGTCAGAGCAGTAGCCTTAATACCCATAAAAGAACACATACTGGGGAGAAACCATTTAAATGCATGGAATGTGGAAAGAGCTTCAGTCGTAAGACTGCCCTTAGTTCCCATCAAAGAACACATACAGGGGAAAAACCATATGAATGCCTGGAATGTGGAAGGAGCTTCAGTCGTAAGGATGTCCTTGGTTCTCATCAAAGAACACATACAGGGGAGAAACCATATGAATGCCTGGAATGTGGAAAGAGCTTCAGTCATAGCAGTCACCTTCGTTCCCATCAAAGAACACATACAGGGGGGGAACCATATGAATGCCTGGAATGTGGAAGGAGCTTCAGTCGTAAGGATGTCTTTGGTTCTCATCAAAGAACACATACAGGGGAGAAACCATATAAATGCATGGAATGTGGAAAGAGGTTCAGTCAGAGCAGTCACCTTCGTTCCCATCAAAGAACACATACAGGGGGGAAACCATATGAATGCATGGAATGTGGAAAGAGCTTCAGTCAGAGCAGTAGCCTTAATACCCATAAAAGAACACATACAGGGGAGAAACCATATAAATGCATGGGATGTGGAAAGAGCTTCAGTCAGCGCACTAGCCTTAATACCCATAAAAGAACACATTCTGGGGAGAAACCATTTAAATGCATGGAATGTGGAAAGAGCTTCAGACAAAGCCATAGCCTAAGTTCACATCAAGAAAGTCATACTGGTGATTTAGAGGTAAATTCCCTCACAGTCATCAGTTAATTTGCCTTAAGGGGCTCAGACAGGAGATTCCTAGTGCCTGAAAAGAGATTCATTATGATCAATTTACTGGGCTAGCAGCAACACTGGACAAAGCAAACATGGAATGCTAAATATGATAATAGAGTAGTGAAATCCTGAGGTACTATACAAAGGGTAACTGTTTAATTCTAGTTTTAGACAATGTTTAATGGTTAGTCTGTGCAAGCATGTCAAGCAAAATCTAACCAAAAGAAAATATAAGTCTATGTGGGGTTATGTGTATTATATATTAAATTTAAGCTTTTCTCTACACAACCACTTGAAAGGATTGCTGAACCATCAGTTTCACAGGTTGATCATTCTGAATATTCTTTGGTTGTAGGCATCTGGGGTGTGTGGTATATTTTGCACAAATTTATGGCCTGTGTTTCATTTTGGAAGCTCTTGTAAACATCCTTCCAGGAGAGAGAGAAAACAGACATCAGGCCAGAGAAGAGATGAGATGAGGTGAGGAAGGAGAAAAGAGAAGGCGTGTCAGGACTGAAGACGGGATCCAATTAAAACCTCAGGTCAGGAGAAGAATATGTAAGAAGAAATATAAATGGAAAGGAGACACCATAGAAACTATGAATTGATATGCTTTTAAATGTTCAACTCTGCCATATATGTGTGTGAGAGAGTGTCTATTTCCTATAAAGTTTATAGACTTTGTAATCCATATACTGTATTACCTTTCCAAATTTGCCACTAAAATATATTTGATGCATTTTATCCTAACTGAATACAAAGATTTCTTTATTAAGTCATTAACTCAAAGGAGTAGGAGGCCAAGGGATCACTCTGAGAGTCTCAGATTACAGAATCAATTTGAGGTTCTTTCCATCAGCACACCTCAGGACGAATGCACAGAAGAACAACTGGTTCCAGCTGAGGATCTCTCCCTCATCACAATTAATGAGATACAAGATCAGGTGCATGTAGATGAACAGGCTGCAGGAGAGAGGCTCCTTGTACTAGGGGATTCTATTATTAGAAAAACAGAGGGATGGATTTGTGATGAGCATGATACTCATATCGTCACTTGCCTGCCAGGTGCAAAGGTTGCAGACATCATGAGAAATCTAGATAGCTTCTTAGAGAGAACCGGGAATGAGCCAGTGGTCATGGTACATGTTGGTACCAATGATGTTGGGAAAGCCAAGCGATCAGTCCTGGAAGCCAAATTCAGGTTGTTAGGAAGGAAATCGAAGTCCCAGACTTCAAAGGTAGCATTTTCAGAAGTGCTACCTGTTCCTCGTGCAGGACCCGCCAGGCAGGCAGAGCTCAGAAGCTTCAATGCGTGGATGAGGCTATGGTGTCGAGAGGAGGGCTTCAGATTGGTGAGGAACTGGAGTACATTTTGGGACAAGCCAAACCTGTTCAGGAGGGACGGGTTGCACTTGAACCATGATGGGACCAGATTGCTGGCACTCAACTTCAAAAAGGCTGCAGAGCAGCTTTTAAATTGATAACAGGGGGCCCACTAGTCCTGTTTCCTGTATCTCACAGTGGCCCCACCAGATGCGTTTGGGAGCACATGAGATTAGATATCTGTCTCATGATACCACTCCCCTGCATCTGGCCCTTGAAGTACGCCAGTTTTAAGCCTGGAGATTACACAACTCCATCATGGTTTGTAACCTGTGATGGACTTCTCCAGGAATCTGTCCAATTCCCTTTTGAAGGCATCCAGGCCAGATGCCATCACTACCTCCTGTGGCAGGGAGTTCCATAGCCTAACAACGCGCTGGGTCAAAAAATATTTCCTTTTGTCTGTTCTTACAATCTCAGCCCTTAATTTGAGTGGATGTCCGCCAGTTCTGATATTTTGTGAGAGGGAGAAGAGCATCCCTCTGTCCACTTTACTCATGCCCTGCATTATTTTGTACATTTCAATCATATCCCCCCCTCAGGTGCCTTTTTTCCAGACTAAAGAGCCCCAAATGTTTTAGCCTTTCCTCATAAGGGAGGTGCCCCAGCCCAGTAATCATTTTAGTCACTCTCTTCTGCACCTTTTCCAGTTCTACTATGTCTTTTTTGAGATGCGGTGACTAGAATTGTACACAATACTCCAGTCCTCCGGCACTGTGGCTGTTTGAAGAGATAAGTTGCATATTACCGTTAAGAGATCTGCAATTTCATTTTTTAGTTCCCTAATAACCCTTGTGTGGATGCCATCTGGGCCCGGTGACTTGTTAATCTTCAATTTATCAATTAGTCCTAAAACATACTCTTTTAACCTGTATTTGATTTAATTCATTAGTCAAGAGGGGCCGTTCGGGCAGCGGAATCTGCTCAAGGTCTTCTGTCATGAAGACAGATGCAAAGAACTCATTTAATTCCTCTGCAAGAGCCCCCCAGTACCTCCCTTGAGCTGAAAACTCACCACGTTCTGCAGGAGCAGGAGCAGCTGCTGCCTCGACAACCAATGCAGCTTTCATGGCACGTGGGAGTAAGGGAAGTTCCATTTTGTAGGATCTTGACCCAGGCTACCACAGTCCTACCCCTCAGCTTCCCTGGGCTTCTCCTCATGTGCAGCGCATATCCTTCCGCCACACGTTACCGCACACCACCTTCCCTTGCTAAACTTGTATAATGGCTGCCAATAGTGAGTTGTCAGATTCGAGATGGGTTTGGTAATCAGAGTGCGGCTCCTAGTAGCTGAGGCAGTCAGCGGGAAGGAGAGGCAGGACCCTCCAAGTGCCTAGCGGGGTTGGGGAGTTGATGGGGCTCTTACTGCTGATAGAGCAAAAGAAAAAGTAGAGCACTGGTAAGTTTCTGGGTTGGACCAGTTCAACTAGGGCTGTTTTACCTCTGCCTCTGCTAACTTGAGCTGCTCATTTAAATACAAAGAACCATTAGTCAGCCAAACAAAGGAAGTAGCTAGGAAGCAGGGGGTGGCTAGGAAAGTAAGAACAAACAATATTTTTTCACCCAGCATGTTGTTAGTCTGTGGAACTCCCTGCCACAGGATGAGGTGATAGCATCTGGCCAGGATGGCTTCAAAAGGGGATTGGAGAGATTCCTGGGAGAAAAGTCCATCACAGGTTACAAACCATGATGGAGAGGTATAATCCCCAGGTTTAAAACTGGGCTACTTCAAGGGCCAGATGCAGGGGAGTGGTATCAGGAGACAGATATCTAGTCTCATGCGCTCCCAAACGCATCTGGTGGGGCCGCTGTGAGATACAGGAAGCTGGACTAGATGGGCCTTTGGCCTGATCCAGCATGGCTCTTCTTATGTTCTTATGTTCTTATGCACTGCAATTTTATCACACGAAGTGCAGAGGTGTTGCTCTAACAATGAAGACTGTTCTTTCAAGATGCTTCAAAAGTGTCATGTGACACGACATTACTTCTAGCAGGTATTGCCTTGGGTAAGTTCTATCATGTTGAGTAAGGACATTGCTATTGGTGATCTGTCTGTATTGCAAGCTTTCTCGTATCCACTTAAATACTTTCACAAAAAAAGGGAGAATTGCTAAGAATTTATAAGGAAAGTCAAAATTATTATAAGCATTATGCGATTATCAGATGCACTGAGAAAACAGGAGGTCTCATTGACCCAATCTTCTCTGCAACTAAGGGATTAGAGATGGGCACGACTTGGAAAAAATTTTTTTCGAGTTGTCGTTTTTCAGGACGGGTCCGTTTTGGCTCGTTTCCGTTGTTCGCAAAATTTTTCAAAAATTTGTCGTTTCGTTTTTTGTTTTTTCGTCTGTCGTTAGTACTGGTTTGGGGGGGTAGCGGGCTCCTCGAGGCACCTCTGTGGGGTGGGTGCCTCCTCTGGCCCGCTATAAAGGGAAAGTGGGCTCCTGGACGCACCCATGGGTGCCTCCTCTCCTCACCCGCTACATGCATAGCCATATGGATATGCATACAGAGACTTGCTGTGAGGCGCCCCTCTTTGGGGTGCCTCCACTGCATCAGACAGTGAGAGAGAAGAGAGAACGCAGGCTCTCACTGTGTCTCACTAAGAAGGGAAACGTACTTGTGTTAGTGCAATGCGAATACGCAGATCTGGCTTTAGGGTTCGGGTTAGCGCAAGGGCTAGGCTTAGGGTTACAGGTAAGGTTAGGGTGAGTATTGGGGTGCACCTCTGGGTCCCTCTCTGACCTACTTAGAAGGACAGTGTACTGGCGTATGGGTTAGGCTTAGGGTTCGGATTCGGGTTCGGGCTACGGTTAGTGGGCTTTTTATGCCCGATTGGCACATCCCAGAAGTCTCTGTGGTCAACCTGGCCAAGTGGCCATGCAATTGGTGGAATGGCTCCAAAAATTTGCATGGTCCACTCCCATGGCCAGCCCATCATTGCGAATGCGCAGGTGTAAAAGAAATAAAATAAAATAAAATAACATAAAATCAATGGAGACGTTTTGTTGCAAGAAAAACCCACTGTTGCTACTGTAAAACCTCTGGCAGTTTTAAAATAGCAATTTTCGCATATTTCTGTGGTGCTTTGGTGTGTTTTTGGACCACGACGATACAATTTCAAAAAACAGATTGCTGTCGCCCGCCCCATTTTGGATCCCCCACCCGCAACGCATGGCGTCAACGAGGATGCCCCACCAGAGCAGCCCAGGACAGGAGGGGGGGAAGGCCGGGGACCCCCCCCCCAAAACCACCCCTCTGGTAGGTGCACTCTCAGGCAGGCAGCCAGGCATATTTCCGCCTGCCTTTTTGGCCGGGAATCAGGGTTTTTAAAACTTTTTTTCTGTGCCGCTTGAATGGCAGCGGCGAGCCGGCGAGGCGGCGACGGCGGGAGGACGAGGATGCCCGCCGGCCGCCACTCCGCCAGAGCAGCCCAGGAAGGACAGGAGGAGAGGGGGCAGGTTGGGGACCCCCCCCCAAAAAAACCACCCCTCTGGTAGGTTCCCTCACTCAGGCAGGCATATTTCCACCTGCTTTTTTGGCAGGGAATCGGATTTTTAAAAAACTTTTTAAAACTTTTTTTCTGTGCTGTTGGCATCGTGCGATCGCGTGATGCCAGGAACGACAACGACAAATCAGACCCAATTATTCTTTAGTCGGTTCGAGTTCGAGTTCTGGCGGAGTAATTCCCATTACCATTTCCGTTCCGTAACGGAAACGAGTAACGGAAATGGAAACGGGAATTCCGCTAAGTCGTGCCCATCTCTATAAGGGATTGGCATGACCGCAAAAGATAAGTGCGGGGATGCCAGTCTTCTGAAGAGCAGCAAATATTTTGTGGTTAGCTAGGAAGTGGGAGGTAAGCCTAAGGTCAGGTCATTCTGGCTTTGACGGCCAACTGGGTATGAGCTAAGAAAACGTGAGAGGAATAACATGTGTAAAATGCGTAAGTTGCGCTAATAGAAAAATGGTATAAAAATGATGAGAGGCCATTTTGGGGGGAGTCCAGACAAGCAGGGTTTGATCTGTGCACGCATCAATTTAAGCTGTGCTGGAATTCCTACTAATACCTGTGTTCTGTATATTACTTGCTTGCTATATATATACTTGCTGTATACTCTCTATAATTCTGGATTTCTATGTCTGTCTAATAAACTGAACTAACTCTCTGTGTGGCAATTTTTTAAGAACCACCTATTCTTATCACTATCCTCTAAGGAATTAGCAACCCCACACAATTTGGTATCATTTGCAAATTTGATCAGCCTACTCTCTATTGCTTCATCCAAGTCATTAATAAAGATATTGAATAGCACCGGACCCAGAACAGAAGCCTGGGTCACCCCACTGGTCATGTCTCTCCAAGCTGAAATGAAGCCATTAATAATCTCCTTTGGGTGCAATCAACCAACTGCAAATCCATCTAACATGAACTATCTATCCCACATTTTACTAATCTATTTGCAAGTATACAATGTGGAACCTTATCGAAGGCCCTATTAAAAACTAGATAAGCAATATCCACAGCGGTCCCCTCATCCGGCCTGTACTTCTGTCAAAGAAAGAGATCAAATTGGTTTGGCATGACTTGTTTTTGAGAAATCCTTGTTGACAAATACAGACTGCTTAATAATTTGTTCTAAGATCTTGCCAGTATTTGAAGTCCACACAATTTGGTATCATCTGCAAATTTGATCAGCCTACTCTCTGCTTTGTTTTTGGTTCTCTTATAAACATTCTTCCAGGATATTGCAAACAAACACCAGGCCTGAGAAAAAGTTGAGGTGAGGAGGGAGAAAAGAGGAATGCCAAGGCTGATGAGTGGGGTCCCATTAAAAACCCACGAGTGGGAAGAATAATATAGAAGGAAATACAATTTGAAAGAAAATAGCAACGGAACTGCAGTGGTACCTTAAGAGATGAACATCTCTATACGTAAAACGTTTGATATGAAGGAAGTCCACCAGGAAGTAAATGGACTTCTGTCTGAAGAAAACCTTGGGATATGAACATTTAATGCAAAAGACCTCAAAATAAGAAAATTTCCAATGGACTTCATTTCCCAGGGTACATTGTCCCCCATTAAGATCTATAATATGAAAATACCAAAGATACGAAGTCTCCTGAGGACCAAAGTGTTTTTGTATCATGAGGTACCACTGTATGTATATTAATGTATAGGTATTATAGTTTTTAAGATGTGACATGGACTTGTCAATTGTGAAGAGAATAATAGTGGCAGGAGATAACAGCATAAGTATTATGACTTAGGAATCCTAGGCTCGTATCCAATCCATTTTTTGAATGTCCACCATGTGTACAAATTTCATGAATGGTTTCCTTATATAAGAACATAAGAACATAAGAAGAGCCATGCTGGATCAGGCCAAAGGCCCATCTAGTCCAGCTTCCTGTATCTCACAGCGGCTCCACCAGATGCGTTTGGGAGCGCATGAGACTAGATATCTGTCTCCTGATACCACTCCCCTGCATCTGGTCCTTGAAGTACCCTGGTTTAAAGCCTGGAGATTACACATCTCCATCATGGTTTGTAACCTGTGATGGACTCTTCCTCCAGGAATCTGTCCAATCCCCTTTTGAAGGCATCCAGGCCAGATGCCATCACCACATCCTGTGGCAGGGAGTTCCATAGACTTAAAATGCGCTGGGTGAAAAAATATTTTCTTTTGTCAGTTCTTACTCTCCCAGCCCTCAATTTGAGTGTATGTCCCCTAGTTCTGGCATTTTGGGAGAGAGAGAAGAGCTTCCCTCTATCCACTTTACTCATACCCTGCATTATTTTGTATGCAAAATGCCCCGGTTCTCATCTGGGGCATTTTGCCCCTTCCCCTTTCCCCCGTTTTCATCGGGGGGTTCCCTGCACCGCCGCTGGCCCCCACCCTACCCCCCCTCCTCCTAGTGTGGTTGGGGAGGTTCCATCTGGTGCTCGTCATGGGTGTAGCGGCGGTCCTTTGAATGGCCGGTTCTCGGGCGGCTGGTCGGCCGCCGGCGCTCTTTCTTCTCTCCCCCGACTTGGGTGGGCTTCTGCTCCTGTTCTGGGGGACTCCGTGGACTTCGGGCGGTAGGTCGGCCGCCGGCGCGGTTTTCCTTCTCTCCTCTCCCCCCTGGCCCTCCTTCTGCGGTGCCGGGCGTTGAAGCCCCCAGCGTTCTCGGGCGGCATGTCGGCTGCCGGGGTTTCCCGGTTCTTCCCTGTCGATGCGGAACACGCCGCGGGTGTGGCAGGCTTCGCCCAGACAGCAGATCGGTTGCCGGTGTTTCTTTTTGGGGAAGCTACCATCTGCTGCCTCCCTCCCCCTTTCCCTGGGCTCAGCGTCCACTCCCCCCTCTCCATCAGGGGGGCCCGAGTTGAAGCCGAAGGACTCTCTCGGGTGGTGGGTCGGCCACCGGCTCATTCCCCCCTTTCGTGGCATGGCGCGGCCTGCTCTGGCGGAGTCTGGGCGGCGGGGGTGGCGGTCAGCGCTTATTCCCCCCCCTCCTTTCCCCTGGCTTGTCCAGGGGCTGTCATCTGGGGGGGGGCGAGCCGAAGCTGAAGGTCTCTTGGGTGGAGGGTCGGCCGCCGGCGTACTCCCCCCCCTTGCGGTATGGTGCGGCCTGCGTTGGCGGCCGTCAGCGTCCATCTCTCCCCTCCCCTATTCCCCCCTCCCCTGGCTTGTCCAGGGGTTGCCATCTGGGGGACCTGAGCTGTAGCCGAAGGGATCTTCGGGTGGTGGGTCGGCCACCGGCGCTCTCCTTCCCCGTGGAAGGGACTGAGGGGTTTTTTTCCCCCCTTCCATCATTTGCTGAAAGCGCGGCATTTTCGCTGGGACCCGGGCGGTAGGTCGGCCGTCGGCGCTGTATCCCCCCCCTCCAGGATTACCATTTGGGGGAGTTACCATCTGTTGGAACTCGGCCATGGTCTGGCTGGTGGCATTCTTTTTGTTTTTCATCTCCCAATTTCCTATGGGGACTATACTTTGAGAGCTGCTGGGTGGTGGCTTCAGTGTTGTCACCTTATATTATGCTGGTTCACCCGCATTTATCTGAGCTTTATCTCCCCTCTCCTGTTTGCTCATCCGCTGGCCGGTCAAGTGTCTGTAATTGTTCTATTTGTTTTTTTAGTTATTTAATTATTTTATCATTGTCACTTGGTGGGTGTGGGTGGGTTATTCTATTGTTTAATGGGTTATTTTATTGTATTATATTGATTTGTATTTCCTTGGTTGTATTGTTATTGTATTGCTTTGTTTTGTTTGCTACATTTGTGGCTTTTGGCTCTAGTCTTATTCCATCTTATGGAGCCTGCGGGCTGTCCCATCAGGGTGGTGTCGGGCCACGGGAAGTACGCTTGGGGCTGGCGGGCCGGTCGGATAAGAAGATCTCGGGACAGGCATCTCCGGCCTGTCCCGCGCTCTGACCCGCCGGCTCACTGTCAAATGGCAGGGATCCAGCCCGTCTGTGCCCCCGGCCTGTCCTGTTTGCTGATCAATGCCAGGTCGGTTCATAACAAGATCCCTGTCATCCACGACTTGATCGTGGATGAGCGAGCCGACCTGGCATTTCTTACGGAGACCTGGGTGGCCAAGGGGGGAGGGGCCTCCCTCTCACTGCTTCGGCCCCAGGGTTTCTCCATTCAGCAGCTGGGTAGGCCGGGGGCGGCGGGGGGGGTGGCCATTGTGTACAGGGACTCTTTTCATGTCAGCAGATCCGCGATGTTGGTGAGCCCGGGGCTTGAATGCCTTCACCTTGTGGTGGGACAGAGGGACAGGTTTGGGATTGTGCTTGTGTACCGAGCTCCCTGCGGCCCTGCACGCTCCCTGCCAGAGCTCTCCGAGTTCATCTCGGCGGCACTTGTGAGATCCCCCCGCCTTTTGGTGTTGGGGGATTTCAACGTGCATGCCGGGGCTGGACTGTCGGGAGCAGCTCTGGAGTTCATGGAGTCCATGGCCTCCATGAACCTGTCCCAATTTGTCATCGGTCCCACTCACAAGGGAGGACATACCCTGGACCTGGTTTTTGCCTCCTCATCGACGGGCTTTGATCTGGGGGTCGGCAACCTGTTGGTCCGTCCCGTGTCATGGTCAGATCATTATCTGCTGACCTTCTCCCTGGCAATCACCACCCCACCCCGCAGGGGGCAGGGCCCCTTCCATCTGGGCCCGCCCCGGGGCTCCTGGACACTGCACGGTTTTCGGAGGCCCTGGGGTTCTACCAGACGGTCTGGATGACGTTCCGGTCGACTCCCTGGTCAAAAGGTGGTTTGAGGAAGTGACCGGGGCAGCCGATCGGATCGCCCCCAAGCGCCTGATCCGGTGCCGAGCCCGCTTTCTCCTTGGTTTACCGAGGAGTTGCGGGCAATGAAGCAGGAACGGAGAAGGCTAGAGAGCAGATGGCGGAACGCTCGGACGGCTTTGAATTGGGCTGCGGTAAAGGCGTTGACCAGTCGCTACTCTCGGCGATAAGGGCAGCTAGGAGATCCTTTGTTGCCCTGAGAATTGGTGAGGCCTCGAATAGCCACGCGGAGTTGTTCCGGGTGGTTCGAGACCTCACCAATCCTGGTCCGCCTGGGCCTCCTCCTAGTGATTTCACTAGTGAGTCATTCGCAGCCTATTTTAAAACCAAGATAGAGGCCATCCGTTCTGAGCTGGACGCCGGTTGCCCTGATCCAGCCCCGGTGTGGCCGATACTGGGCCGCCTCGGTCGCCCGGTTTGTTGAGTTCGGGTCTGTAACATCTGAGGAGGCCTCCAGGGCCCTGGGACACTGCAGGCCTGCGGCTTCTCCGTTCGACCCTTGCCCGTCCTGGCTAATTAAGATCGCAGGGGGGAGCATGCCAAAATGGGCTTCGCTAATTGCCTCGGCCTCCTTCAGGGACGGGATTTTTCCCAGTCTGCTGAAGGAGACGGTGGTGAAGCCCATTATTAAAAGATCTGGCTTGGCTGCGGACGACATGTCCAACTATCGTCCCATAGCCAATGTTCCCTTTTTTGGGCAAGGTGGTCGAGCGAGTCGCCGCCCTGCATCTCCAGTCGTTCCTGGAGGAGAACCATGTCCTGGATCCCTTCCAATCTGGGTTCAGGCCGCGTCATGGGACAGAGACGGCCCTGGTCGCTCTGCACGATGATCTGTTGAGGGGGGCCGACAGGGGTTGCTCTACCCTGCTGGTCCTCCTCGACCTGTCAGCTGCTTTTGATACCGTCGACCACGGTATCCTGCTGGGGCGGCTCTCAGAGGTGGGGATTGGGGTTCGGCCTTTGGCTGGCTCCGTTCCTTCCTTGAGGGCCGTACCCAGCGAGTGAGCTTGGGGGTGAGTTGTCGGCTCCTGGACACTCTTGTGGGGGGTGCCTCAGGGGTCGTCGCTCTCCCCAATGCTCTTTAACATCTATATGAAGCTGCTGGCCGAGATCATCCGGAGTTTTGGAGTCTGCTGTCATCAGTACGCTGATGACACGCAGCTCTATCTCTCCTTTTCCACCTGTGCAGTGGAGGCCGCCGAGACCCTTGATCGCTGCCTGGCTGCAGTTTTGGACTGGACCAGGACCCACAGACTCCGGCTCAACCCTGGAAAGACCGAGGTCATGTTCTTCGGGGCGGCCCCGATGGGTACTGTGGCCCTCTTCCCAGTCTGGAAGGGTCCGCCCTCCAGCTGGCGCAAAGAGTGAGGAATCTGGGCGTTCCTGGTCTGACCCTGGAGCTCCAGGTGTCAGCCGTGACCAGGTCGGCCTTTTATCATCTAAGGTTAATCGCTCAGATTCGCCCGTATTGACGAGAGCTCCTGAGGACAGTGGTACAGGCATTGGTCATGTCGAGGCTGGATTATTGCAACGCCCTCTACATGGGGCTCCCCTTGAACCTTGTTCGAGACTGCAGCGGGTCCAGAATGCGGCGGCCAGGCTGGTGGTTGGTGCACGCCGTTTTGACCGCATCACTCCCATCCTGGCTCGCCTCCACTGGTTACCCGTTGCCTCCCGAATAAGGTTCAAGGTGTTGGTTTTGGCTTACAAAACCCTCCATGGCTTGGCCCCTGTTTATTTGGCAGAGCGGCTTCACCGACAATTAGATCGGGCCCGACCCACCCGTTCATCTCTGGCCCTCTCGCTGCAGACGGTCCCTCCGAGGGTGGCCCGCAAAACAAGCACTCGTTTCTCGGTGGCGGTGCCGCCTATGTGGAACAAGCTACCCAGCGAGCTGAGGCAGGCCCCAACGCTGGCGTCTTTTAGAAAGGGCTTGAAGACTCTCCTTTTCAAGGACGCCTTTAAAAATGACTAGAGGTTTTTTGTTTTTTTTCCCCCTGCCCACATGCTGTAAGTCTGCCCCTGCCGCTGTTGCTGTCTTTGCCTTCTGTGTTTTCTTTTATGTGAACCGCCCTGAGTTCTCGTTGGGAAGTAGGTAGCGGTATATAAGTGTAAGAAATAAATAAATAATAAATAAATAAATGTCTCAATCATATCCCCCCTCAAGCGCCTTTTTTCCAGACTAAAGAGGCCCAAATGTTTTAGCCTTTCTTCATAAGGGAGGTGCCCAGGCCAGTAATCATTTTAGTCACTCTCTTCTGCACCTTTTCCAGTTCCATTATGTCTTTCTTGAGATGCGGTGAAAAGAATTGTACACAATACTCCAGGTGGGGGCTTACTATTGTTTAGTATAAAGGCATTATAATGTTCGCTGTTTTATTTTCAATCCCCTTTTTGATAATCCCTAGCATGGAATTGGCCTTCTTCACTGCTGCCACACATTGGGGAGACACCTTCATGGAGCTGTCCACCAACACACCAAGATCTCTTTCCTGATCCATCACGGATAACTCAGAGCCCATGAGTTGATAGATGAAGTTTGGATTTTTTGCCCCAATATGCATTACTTTACATTTAGTTACATTAAAACGCATTTGCCATTTCTCAGCCCATTCCCCCAGTTTGGAGAGTTCCTTCTGGAGCTCTTCCCAATCTTCTCTGGTTTTTACCACACGGAAAAGTTTTGTGTCATCGGCAAACTTGGCTACCTCACTGTTTATCCCTGTCTCTAGGTCATTTATGAACAGATTGAAAAGCACCGGTCCCAGGACAGAGCCCTGGGGCACACCGCTTTTCACCTCTCTCCATTGTGAAAATTTCCCATTGACACCTACTCTTTGTTTCCGGGATCTCAACCAGTTCTCAATCCATAAGAGGACCTGCCCTCTTATCCCCTGACTGTGCAATTTTCTCAGCAGCCTTTGGTGAGGGACTGTGTCAAAAGCCTTTTGAAAATCCAGATAGACTATATCCACCGGTTCACCCAAATCCATGTGCCTGCTGACCTTTTCAAAAAATTCTAAAAGGTTTGTCAGACAAGATTTACCCTTACAGAAGCCATGCTGATTTTCTCTCAGCAAGGTTTGTTCTTTTATGTGTTTTAAGATTTTCTCTTGGAGGAGGCTTTCCACCATCTTCCCTGGGACAGACGTAAGGCTAACTGGCCTGTAGTTTCCCGGGTCCCCCCTCCTTCCTTTTTTAAAAATTGGTGTGACATCTGCTATCCTCCAGTCCTCCGGCACTGTGGCCATTTTAAGAGACAAGTTGCATATAACCGTTAAGAGATCTGCAATTTCGTTTCTCAGTTCCCTAATAACCCTTGGGTGGATGCCATCTGGGCCCGGTGACTTGTTAATGCTCATTTTATCAATTAGTCCTAAAACCTCCTCTCTTTTAACCTGTATTTGATTTAATTCTTTAGTCAAGAGGGGCGGCTCAGGCAGCGGAATCCACTCAAGGTCCTCTGTCGTGAAGACAGACGCAAAGAACTCATTCAATTTCTCTGCAATGTCCAAGTCCTCCTTAACCTCCCCTTTTCCTCCCTCACCATCCAGAGGGCCAAGTGGCGACCGAGTGCCCAAAATGTGATTCAAAACCCACTAATTTTTCGCAAAGTGCCAATAGGGCTATTTAACCTGAATATAGGTGGCTGTGAAGGGCTGATGTCGGGTGCCAACCGAAAGGGCTCCGAGTGCCACCTTTGGCACCCGTGCCATAGGTTCGCCATCACTGCCTTGATGTGTAATGCAGGTTTGACCACATCACCCCCATTCTGGGTCATCTGCACTGGTTGCCCGTTGCCTCCCAAATAAGGTTTAAGGTATTGGTTTTGGTTTACAAAACTCCCCATGGCCTGGGTTCTGATTATCTGGCAGAGCGCATCTCCCTATGATCAGAGCTGGCCCAACCAACCCGATCCTCTGTGGCTTTCTCGCTTCGGGTGGCCACACCTAGAGTGGCCTATAGGGTAGCAACCCGCAAGCAGGCCTTCTCGGTGGCCGGCCCAGAGTCGTGGAACAAACTCCCCAGCAATATCCGCCAGGCTCCCTCATTGGCAGCCTTCAAGAAGGCTCTTAAAACCTGGCTGTGCAGGGATGCCTTTGGCGATTGCTAGGATGTACCATAGTGTTTCTTGCTGTCTTTTTCTTTTTATTGTTAAGTATTACGCCTCTAGCTTAATACCTCTTTTTTTACGGATGTACATGTTTTTAACCTTTTGTGTGAACCGCCCAGAGTTCCCTCTGGGAAATGGGAATAGTATAGAAGTGCATAAATAAATAAATAAATAAATAAATAAATAAATAAATAAATAAATAATGCTTCGATCCTCTTTGCTGAGAAACAAGGGAAGGAGCCTCTGATATTCTTTGTGATGGTTTCAATTCTATATCCGTCCAAGCACCTTCTCCTGCCAAGACCTGCCTGAACCCCTTCCTTTTCCCAGGCAATGTGATGGAGGGCTGCAATCCTGAAAGAAGACAAAGCCAAAATTAAGAATCGGGCCTTATCTATTTTTATGCTGGTTTTATTAAGTTTTCTTATCTAAAGGATAGGGGGAAGGTGGGGAAGGTGCAAAAAAGGAGGAAGCATAGTATAAACGGTTGAGCTCAACGTGATTAGCAATGACACAGCTTTGTTTACAGATAAATTCTTGATCTTCAGCACATTATTGAAGTTATTCAAACATGTTTCAGTTTCAGTTTCTTTAAATTTTCTTCATTAGACATTCTCCATGATCCCAGATCCATTTATAAAACAGTCCCAGGTTTCCCTTGCTTTTTAAATTGATTCTTCTTTAAAGTTTCTGATAAAGCAGTAATACCACCACATCTCCCAAGATATATCCCCAAGAAAAGCCCAGCAGGGGCTGCCATTGGAAGAGAAAGAGAGATTGTGAATGGGAGCAACCCCCTCTGAAATATAAAGTCTCCCCCTGCTGCGGTAGTAGCCCCTTGAGTCACCTATATTCATGGGTTAGGCCATGTGCAGAGATTCAGACAGGCAGTTGTGCTCCATGTGGAACCAACAGAGGTCCTTCTCCTTGCCGTCAATCTCTACACTTAGCCAGGTATAGTAGTTCCTGTCAGAATTGGGGGAAATACACATCCCATGGGTCTTCGTTTCTGAGACCTCCCCATCCTTCCTCCACATGGCCTTCATCTCCAAGATGGCGGCGCAAGCACTTGCAGCAGCTTGGCACTCCAGAGATCGGTATAGTTTAATTAATGTTTTATTTGTGTACATTTTACTATGGATTCTGCACATTCAGGCTTTGGGTAGTGGGCGGCATATAAGTTAAATAAATAAATAAATAAAATAAGTAATTTATAGTCGACAAGAGCTTTTAACTATCGGCAGAGAAGGCTGCAGCCAGGAGGTTTCAACTCACAACATTCCAGCTGAGCTTATCAGAGGGCCTGCATATCCTTGGGCTACTCCCCCTGCTTTCCCTGCCAGAAAGAAAAGAAAACGGAGAAAACGCAAGCAGAAGAGGGGCTGCAGGGCCGGACTTCGAATGAGGCTAAGTAAAAATCCTTACAAGCCTGCATTGCCAAGTCTTTTTGTTTCAAATGTGAGATCCCTTCCCAATAAGATCGAGGAGTTGGAACTTACTATCTCTCTGCAGAAAAATATCCGGGATTGCTGTGCTATGGTCCTCTTGGAGACGTGGCTGAGTCCTGCCTTTCCACAGGAGCTTCTACAGCTACAGGGACGCTCAGCAATTAGAGCAGATAGAACTATTGAATCCGGGAAGAGCAGAGGTGGAGGGATTTGTGTTTACATAAATAACAACTGGAGCACAGATGTTAAGATAATGGATATTCATTGTTCTCCTGATTTGGAGTATCTAGCAGTGAAATGCCGCCCCTTTTATTTGCCACGTGAGTTTAATGTTGTTATAATAACTGCAGTATACATACCACCTGATGCAAACACTACTACAGCTATGGGCCACCTGCTAACTGCCATTAGCAAACAGCAGCAGGCTTGCCCAGAAGGAGCTCTGGTGGTTGCAGGTGATTTTAATCAAGCCAATTTAAAGACTGTCCTCCCTAAGTTCTATCAGTATGTTGACTGTCCCACCAGAGGGAAAAATACCTTGGACCAAGTATATAGTAACATCATGCATGGATACAAGACTAAGCCTTTGCCCAATATAGGACAGTCAGATCATATATCTCTGTTCATGATTCCATCATATATACCTCTCGTTAATAGAATCAGACCATCAACCAGAGAAATACAAGTGTGGCCAGCAGGTGCATCTGAGCAACTTCAAGACTGCTTTATGAGCACTGAATGGGCACTGTTTGAGGAGAACAATGTTGATACATATACCTCGACAGTACTGTTTTATATCAAAAGCTGCATTGATGTTGTCCCTACCATTAGACAAGTACAGGTGTTTTCTAACAACAAGCCCTGGCTAAATAGAGATGTGCGCCTTCTGTTAAAGGCCAGAAATGCTGCTTTCCACTCTGGTGATGCACTACAGTACAGAGAGGCCAGAGCTAAATTGAAAAAGGGCATCAGGGATGCCAAAGCTATGTACTGTCAGAGGATTGAACATCATTTTGAGAGCTCTGATCCTCGTCGGGTATGGCAAGGTCTGCAACAAATCACGGGGCAGAATATTAAAAATAATTTGTCTAGCAACAGTGAGTCTTTGGCTGATCAGCTGAATCAGTTCTTCAGCCGTTTTGAGGTGAAAACTGAAACCACTATCACTACAGCATCGACCACCAATAGTGCACCATTAGAATCTACTACTGATAGACAACCACTCCTAATGCAGATTTCTGATGGGCAACGCGCTTTCCAGAATATTAATGCTAGGAAGGCAGCTGGACCGGATGGAATCATGGGACGAGTTGTTAGGGTCTGTGCTGCAGAATTAGCTGGAGTATTTTTTTTTTTTAAGCTTTTTTATTGAGGAAGTTACAGCATATATTTCAATCTTTACAATTTTCCAAAACATTACATCATCGTTTAGTCTCTTCCTCATTGACCCCCCTCCCCCCAGCAAGCCGAAATCACTATCCTTTCATGTTGAACATTATTAAGGCATGATGGAATAGTCTAGCCCATTTCTCGTTCTCAGGCTTCCCTTTTATCCAATTTATATATTTCTCCCACTCCTTTAGAATTCTATGTTTCCCTTCTATGTTTTCTTCTTGCATACTTTGTATCCAATTATTTTGAAAAAATTCATGTATATAATCTTTCCATTTATCATATTTCCATTTCTTTTGGTCCTTCCATCCACCCATTAGTACCATTATAGCTGCTGCTATTCCGTAGTAGACAATCTTTTTTACGCTTCTCCATTGTTTTTCTCTATCTACTAGGCCTAAGAAAATATAGTCTATTTTTAGCTCAATCCTTTTCTTTGTAATTTCTGATAACCAATTTTCTACTTTCCTCCAATATGTTTGTATTTTCTCGCAGTTCCATATCATATGTACAAAAGTACCTTTTTCTTTTTTACAGTGCCAACAATTTTGTGATATATTATTATTTATTCTATTTAATTTCTGTGGGTATAATACCATTTATGCAATATCTTCAATTGCATATCCTTAATTTTTTCCAATTTTACCTCTCTTATCCCCCATAATATAGCCTGAATCTTTTCTGTATTTAAGTCCATATCTCCCTCCCAATTATATTTAATTAAATTTTCATTCTGATTTCCCAATCTAACCAAATATCTATAGATCTCTCCTGCTCCAACCTTTTTTTTTCTTCATATTTCTTATACACCACTTCCCATTGTCTATCTTCTTTTCCCTTAAGAGAAAGGAACCATTGATCATATTTCCTTTTCATACTTTCTGCCACCATCCATTTTTGATTCCCTAATATCCCTTTTAATTTATTTATTGCCCCTCCTGTTGACATTAATTCATGCATATCTTTGATTTTGTAATATCCTTTCTCTTTTAGATTCTTTATATCTTTTTGTGACAAAATCTTCCCCTCTTTATTAAACTGTTCTAAAGGGCCCCAATTCGATACTCCACCTATTTTCGTCCTTTTTATTAAAATTTCCATTGTTACTTGCCTTGGTCCCTTAACTTCTTTCAGTATTCTTTTATCTCTATCAAATATCCCTAAGTAACCTGCTGAGTTATTTATTGCATCTTCTACTCTTTTCCATTTGGGTGTGGGGTATTCCTCCACCTTCATTGCCCATTTTAATTGGAAGGCTATATAATACTTTTCCAAAGAGGGCATACTCCATCCTCCTTCTTCTTTTATTGCATATAGGATTTTATGTTTAATTCTTTGATTTTTCTTGCCAAGAGCCCATTTCCTTAATGATGTGTCCCATTTCTTTAAAATCTTTTCTGAAAGTAATATTGGGAGAACCTGAAATAAATATAACAATTTTGAAACTATAAAGATTTTCAAAGCCCTAATTTTTGACAGTATTCCCATTTTTTTATCTTTCCAGCCCTTTATTATTTTCTGGATCTTTCTCCAAGTTTTGTTATAATTTTCCTTACCTAGTTTTTCCCAATTTTTTGTTAATACCACTCCTAAATAAATCATTTTTTTAACACCCTTTCCCATTTTCATTTGCAATCTTAATTGATCTTGCTCCTTCCTAGGAACGTTTAGAAACATAATTTCTGATTTTTGTAAATTTACTTCTAGTCCTGATATTTTTCAAATTTCTTTAATATATTAAACAGGGGACCTGCTGCTTCTAATGGGTTAGTCAATATTAAAATTAAGTCATCCATAAACATGTTTAACTTTATTTCCTCTTTTCCTATTTTATATCCTTTTATTTGAGCACATTCTCTCAAATTTTGGGCCAATGGTTCCATCGCTAATGCAAATAATGGGGGGATAAAGGGCATCCCTGCTTTGTACCTCTTTCCACTTTAAACTTTTCTGTTAATGATCCATTTATTCTTACCCTTGCAAAGTTTTCTTTATAAATTTCCTTTACTGCATTTGCATAGGGACCTATAATATCCATCTGTTTTAATAACTTTAGTAAATACTCTCTTCCTACCGAGTCAAAAGCTTGTTTAATATCCAATTTTACCATTGTTACTTTACTTTGTTTCCTTTTGGCATCTGCCATTATATTCATTACTATTCTTATTGGATCACCTATATATCTTCCCTTGACAAACCCATATTGATCCTCCTGTGTTAGATCTGGAATTGCAACCTCTAATCTTTTAGCTAATATTTTTGTAAAAATTTTGTAATCTTGATTAGCCAATGTGATTGGTCTATATGAAGCTACTTGTTCTTCTGCTTTACCTTGCTTTTTAATAGGGATAATTTCTGTCTCCTTCCATGTTTCTGGGATTCCTTTCCCTTGCATTATATCATTAAATAATTTCTCCATTCTTTCCCCTAACCCCTCTTGAAACTGCCGTAAAACAGAGTCGTAAAACCATCTAGGCCTGGAGCCTTCCCCATTTTTAATGTTCCAATTACCTCCTTAATTTCATCTACTGTAATCTTATCATTTAGCCTCTTTCTTTTGTATTTCAGAGATTTTACTTCTGACTTGTAAATCTTCTTCACCTTGTCTTTTCTTTTGGAACGCTTCCTTAAAATATTCAGTTATAATTCTTTTTTCTCCTCTTCTTTATATTTACATTCCCCTTTTTTTTTTTAATCTCCTAATGAAGTTTTTACTTTTCTGTATTTTTAAATAAGATATAAATCTTTTCCCTGCCTGAATTGTCGTCCTTTGAAATTCATTTTTAACCAGGGCTTGTTTCTTCCATAGAAGTAAATTATTTATTTCATCTAATTTTCCTCTTTGTTCCCTTATTTGCTTTTCTATCTTTTTTTGAATAATTATTTTGTAATTTTTTCTGTAATTCTAATAGTTCCTCCATAGCTTTATCTTTTTCTCACTCAATTCCTTCTTATATCTCCTCTCTTCCTCTAGACACAACCCCCTTATGACCGATTTTGAGGCGTCCCATAGAAGAGATGACTTAATTTCTTCTACATCATTTTCCCTAAATACTCTTTTTATCTTATTTTCCATTTCCTTTTCTTAACTTCTGAAGAAAATTATTCTTGGGTCAAATCTCCATTTCCAATTCTTTTTGGAAGGTTTGAATCTAATTGCATTAACAAATGAGCATGATCTGATAGAAATATACCCCCACTTGAAATTTTGAGATTGTTTCTTTAAGTTCCTCCCTCACCAGCATAAAGTCTATTACGCTAAACTTTTTGTGCCTGTTTGAATAAAACGTTGGATCCCCCTGTTTACCTTCTAAGCTAGCCACATTACTCCATAAATGAGATCTACAATACAATTGAGTTTCCTTATTTTCCTGTATATTCAAATTAAAATCTCCAGCCACTATCACCAACCCCTCAGAGGCTTGTTCAATTTTACTTAAGGATTTTTTCAGGAATCTAACTTGACCTTTATTGGGAGCATAAATCGAAGCTAAAGTATATTTTTGACCCCAAATTAAACATTTGACCATTATAAATCTTCCTTGAGTATCAATCCTTATTTCTTTCACTTGGACATCCAGGTCATTTCTAAATAATATTCCAACTCCTCTTGATTTTTTCGTTCCATTTGATTGAAACTGCCATTTGGTAGGCCATGCTGGGTGGGAGAATAACACTCTATTTTCTATTTTGTCCATATGAGTTTCCTGTAGAAATAGAACCTTCACCTTTTCTTTATTTAACAGCTGTGCTAATTTCATTCATTTTGCCTGAGAAGACATTCCATTAATATTTAATGAGAGGAATCTCATGTCCCCTCCCATTGATCTTTCTCGTCACCTATTTTGGCCTTACCATTCCACCTTAATTCGCTTTTATTTGCTTGCTTCTTGTTTCTTACCGCCCTACTTTGCACCCCCACCCCCCTGCTTTGCATCCCCACCCCTTCCATGGGCTTACTACCCATTCTGAGCACCATGCAAAGGTTGGACTTCCCGTTGCCGCTCCCCTTTTGCCCCTGTAGACAATATTTAACACATTTGTAATGACTGCTCAGCCTCCTTTCTTTCCCTAAACATTTCATTATTTATGTGTTCTCCTTACAAAATTATCACAACCTATAACTTACTTCTTCCTTCTCCCCTCACTTAATTCAGTACTCCTTATCTACTCCACCTCCCTTTTACCTTGAAACATACCCATGGCAGCCCTCCCCGGCATCATGTACTTTCTGTTCTCCCTCCCTTCACCTCCCTCCTCCCTTCTCCCTTATTAACACTTTTCATATCTTATTCTTTTCATCCCTGTAGTTCATATGAATTAAGTCCTGTAACAATATTCTTTTTACATCTTTATGTCCTATATCCCTATTCCTATACCATATCCTATTCCCATTTAAACTATTTTTCTCTCATTCACAGTTAACTCTGCTATTCTCTGTTTACACAAACAGTTATTTATTCTTCGTCACGAGGCTCTCGTTCTCCTTGCAAATCTCCTTCTCCTTTGGATCTTTCTGGCGAAGTAATCCCCAGGCTTTGTAGCATCAGTTCTGCCTCACTTGGATTTCTTGCTTTAAACTGTTTATTGTTTTTAATTACCAATATTGTAGCTGGGTAGATCCATGTAAATCTGCAGTTGGCAGCAGTCAGTTCTCTTGTATACGGGCGCATTTCCTGTCTTCTCCTTGAAGTTTCCAGAGATAAGTCCGGGAAGAATCTCATTGTAGCCCCCTTATAATTTAAAGATCCTTTTTTTCTCGTCTCTTTCAATAGCTGATCAGCCAGTCTCTCCTTACACAGTGCAACTATAACATCTCTCGGGCGTGCAGAATCTTTAGGTTTGGGTCTAAGTTCTCTATGAGCTCTTTCTATATCATTTTGTGATATTACTCCCACATTGTTAGCAGCCAAGAGAGATAAAAGTTCAGGAATAATGTCCTTAGCATTAATCAATTCCGATAAACCAACAAGTCTGACGCTTTTACGACGTTGCCTGTCCTCAGCTTGAACAACCCGATTCTCCATCTTCTTTAATCTCAGTTCTGTTTGATCAACCCTTTTTCAAGCGCTGTGACATCAACACTTAAATCGCTTACATTTTCCACCAGTTTTTTTATGCTGTCATTTAATTTCCTGTTTTCTTGCTGAATTAATTCTGTGAGGTCCTCCTGGATCACTCGTCGTAACTCTGCTCGAACTGTTTTAGAAATCTCCTCCTTCACTGCCTGTACAGTTTTGCTTATCAAGAGGTCTTCTTGGCGTTTGGTGAAAGCAGCCATTTCGTTTGACTCTCCTCTCCTTTGACCCTCTGATCTCGAAAGACCTCCAGACCGGAGGGAGATATCAATCACTGGCTGGAGGGGATTAGAGGGAGGACTCCCCCTTCCTTTCCCACAAGTTTCAACTTCTCTCCTTTATGACTGAGCCATTTAAAGTTATAAAATACTTATCGTCTCAGGGAGCTCGTCCGGAGGCGACTCACCCCTCTCGGCGCATGCGTGAAAGTCCTAGCTGGAGTATTTACGGACATTTTTAATCTATCTTTGTTGCAGTGCTCTGTCCCTACTTGCCTGAAGACATCTATTATAGTGCCAGTCCCTAAGCAGCCAGTAGTGGCATCTCTCAATGACTATAGACCAATAGCTTTAACATCTGTTATTATGAAGTGTTTTGAGAGATTGGTGCTAGATTATACTAAGGATAGACTTCCATCTACTCTGGACCCGTTCCAGTTTGCATACAGGAGTAACAGATCCACTGATGATGCTATATCCATTGTTGTCCATACTGTACTGAGCCATTTAGAACAACAGGGAACATATGCAAGGCTGTTATTTGTGGATTATAGCTCTGCTTTTAATACAATTCTACCTAATAGGTTGTTTTTCAAAATGGCCAATTTGGGTATACATCAGAAGATTTGTTTGTGGGTAAGGAATTTTCTGACTGATAGGCCACAGTCAGTAACGATGGGATCCCACCCTTCTTCTACTCTAGTATTAAGTACAGGAGCTCCTCAGGCTTGTGTGCTAAGCCCCTTCCTCTACTCCTTGTACACACATGATTGCACCCCACTGTATACCACCAACACAATCATCAAATTTGCAGATGATACAACAGTGGTGGGGCTCATTATTAAGAACGATAAGTCTGCTTATAGGAAAGTACAAGGGTTGACTCAGTGGTGTAAAGAAAATAATCTTATACAGTAGTACCTTGTATAACGTAATTAATTCATTCCAAAATAAATTACGTTATACAAATTGAAATTTCCCATAGGAATGCATTGAAAACAGATTTAATCTGCCCCCCACCACTCCCCCTTTCCCTCGATCTCAGACTTCCCTGCCGTCTTTTTTACTGCTCCTGGCGTGGCCGCGGTGTGGCCTGCTCCTTTGGATGTCGCGGCCCCGCGGCCCTTCATCTTCCTTCTCCGCCAGCGCGGAGATCTCGGGTTGTTGCGGCGGCGGCGGCGGCGGGCCCTGTCACCGGCCTCGCGGGCCCGTCCCAGGAGCCACCGCCGCCGCCGCCTTGCTGCCCCCGCCGGACGCAGCCCCGTCACCGCCCCCGGGAGCCGCCACCTTGCTGCCTCGCGGATGCAGCCCCGGGCCTCGCGGCTCCCGCCACCGCCTGCCCCGCCCGCCGGATGCAGCCCCGTCACCGGCCTCGTGGGGCCGTCCCGGGAGCCGCCGCCGCCGCCGGGAGGAACCTCAGCATCCTCGGCGGTGGCAAGCGGTGGACCCCTGCGCAGGGGCACCCCTCCCTGGCTCGCCCCCCTCCGTGTCTGCCGCCCTATCCCCTCCCCTCCCCTCTTTCCCTTGTCGTCTTCCAGGGTGGCCGCAGGTGGTGGACAGAGGTGGCCGCGGGGGGGGGAGGGGGGCGGATTTTTTTTTCATTGTACGGGTTTTTCGTTGTACAGACCCTCCGTTATACGAGGGTCTACTGTACTTAACACCAAAAAAACTAAAGAACTTATAATTGATTTTAGGAGGAAGAAAGACGTACATTTACCATTGTACATAAATGGTGAGGAGGTGGAGAAGATTGGTAGCTTTAAATATCTGGGCACTTACATCTCAGAGGACCTCTCATGGACTGCAAGCACCAATATGGTTGTGAAGAAGGCACAGAAGAGGCTGTATTTCCTGAGAATGCTCAGGAAGATGAATTTATCTCAGTATCTACTTCTGTCCTACTGTCACAGCACCATTGAGACTAACTTATGGCATGCGATCATGCATGGTATGGGAGCAGCTCTGTAGCGGACAAAAATGCTCTACAGAGAATAATTAAAATTGCCCAGAATGTTACTGGGCTCCAACTACCAACCCTGGATGACATCTTCACATCTCACTGTTTGAGGAAGTCACACAACATTCTGAGAGACTCTACTCATCCTGCTCACAATTTCTTTGAACTGTTGCCTTCTAGCAGAAGATACAGAACAATTAAAACTCGGACCACACGTCTTCTGAACAGTTTTTATCCCAGAGCTATAATTGCACTTAATAATGAACTCAAGGACCACCAGCAGTGAGCACTTGGACAGGATTACCTAGCCTGTTGTGTAAATGCTTGTGTTTTTAGGGGGTTGGTGGGTGGGGGAGCGTTCGGGGATTTTTATGTGTGTGTCTGTTGAAGGGGTTTTAATTGCGTGTGAGAGTGTCTGGGGATTTGTGTGTGTGTGGAATCTGGTCTCTGGGTGTCTGAATTTCATTGTATGTCGCGGGCGCACTCGCTTTGAGTGGCCATGCCCAGGGAGGCCAGAAAACCTCCACTAGGAACCGGGCCTTCTCTGTGGCAGGCCCGGCTCTGTGGAACCACCTTCCTAGCGATGTGCGCCTTGCAGAGTCCCTGCCGGCCTTCCGGAGGGCATTAAAGACCCTGCTCTTCCGTGAGGCCGTTGGTGACCTTGTTTAGTTTTTTTTTTTCTGCCAGCTTAGTTGCTAATCTGCAGTTCCTGTCATCCTGCAGCTCTTGCCAAGGTTGTATATTTTAATATTGTTTGTCTTGTAGTATCTGTTGTGTGTAGTTTGATGACTGAACTTGATTCAGCTTATTGTGAACCGCCCAGAGTTCCCTTTGGGAAGATGGGCGGTATAGAAGCCTCATAATAAATAAATAAATAACTCTAAGTTCGTTTTGTGCTTTAGCTTTTTTTACCACCACTCTGCATATATTAGCTGTTTGCTCATATTCCTCTTTGGTGCATTCCCCATTTTCCATTTCTTGTATTTGTTTTTCTTTATAGTTAGCTGAGTTGAAAGTTCTTTAGTAAACCATTCCCACCCCAGGTGTCAGGCTGCCAGGAGCAGCCAGCATCCCTTTTACAGATTTTTTACAAGGCATCCCATAGGCAAAATGCCATCTGGGAAAACATACCTCTTCCTGGAAAATTATGTTTTGTCTCATGGAAAATTAATCTTACTAGGCGTTTGTATTGCGAGGTACCATTCCTGTATTTATGTATTAATTTTAGGTAAGAATTTTACTAGGATCTATTCCCTTTCCTTCCAAATCCAAATATTTACGTGCACTTTGGGTCTTTTCGATAAAAGTAGGAATAAATAAATTTGTGGTTTCTATTATTGTGGTCTCTATTTTTACTATTGTCCAGCTACCAACGTGAGCAGCACTATGAATACATTTGAAGATAGTAAGTTCCGGAAAAATTCAGCGTTAGGCAGGCTGGGGGGGGGTCCTACTGAAAAGAAAAAAAATAAATCGGGAAGGAATAAAAAAGTTTGGGAACTTCTGAATTTTAGAGGAAGGGAGGGCAGGAGGGGGCCCAGAGGGAATCCCCCCCCCCCGGTTATCGCCTGAAGAAGAAGGAACAAAGAAGAAAAAGGAAAAGAACATGGTGATGATGAAGAGGAGGAGGAGGAGGAGGAGGAGGAGGAGGAGGGAGGCAGATTCCCACCCCCAATCCCTTCCCTCCCTCCCTCCTTCTCTGCCTGCTTTGGCGGACCAGAAGGCTGCGTGGGGGGTGTTCGGTCCTCCAAGGGGGAGGAGAGCAGCGAGTCCCGCTTCCTAGAGTGGCCGGAAGCGAAAGGCTCCCAGGGAGGGGGGACCTTCTCTCCAAAAAGAAGGCTCTCCTCTGTGGTTGCTGGAAGGAGGGGAGGAAAAGAGAGACAACCCCCAAGGAGGAGGAGGAGGAGGAGGTGGGTTGTGCAATTGCAATTGGGGGTGGGGTGGGGTTGCAAGGCTTTTGGAGGGAGGAGGAGGGGGCGTTGGAAGATGGGGGGGAAATGGAGGCTGGTGGGGAGGGAGGGGGAGGAGGAAAGGGCTGTTGCTGACCCCCCCCTAAACTGAAGCTGTTTGGATGAACAGGGAAACGTTTCTCTCTCTCAAAAAGAAGTCCAGTAGCCATGACTCAACTCCCGCCCCCCCTAAACTCCTTTGGGTCCGGATGCAGAAGGACTAAATTCTCCCCCAAAATCTCCTCCTCCCCCTCCTTCATTCCCCCCCCCCGCAAGGAAAAAGGAAATGCTTTTTAAGTCCGAACCGGGACAGGGAACGGAGGGGGGGGAGAGAGAAGAGTTAACCCCCCCACACAATAAAAGGAACCAGGCCGCCTCCTCCTCCTCCTCCTCCCCCACCACTGACTGTTTGCAGGAAGGAGAGGAAAGATCTGCCCCCAAACCAGGAGAAGGTTCGTGCAAAAGGACGGGAGGGGCGGTGGGGGGGAGATTGAGATATGGGCCTCCCTTTATGGGAAGGAGGAGGCTTGGCCGATCAAATAGGGGGAACCTATTTGAAACACACACCCCCAACCTCCCCCTCCTCCTTCCATTTTCTCTCTCATAAGAACATAACATAAGAACCTAAGAAGAGCCCTCATGCTGGATCAGGCCAAGAAGGGCCCATCTAGTCCAGCTTCCTGTATCTCACAGTGGCCCCACCAGATGCCTCAAGGGGAGCGCAGGAGACTAGATCTCTCTGTCTCCTTATACCACTCCCCTGCATCTGGCCCTTGAAGTACTGTACACACACAGTACTCCAGGTGCGGCCTTACTATTGTTTTGTATAACGGCATTTTAATGTTGGCTGTTTTATTTTCAATCCCCTTTTTGATAATCCCTAGCATGGAATTGGCCTTCCTCACCGCTGCCACACATTGGGGAGACACCTTCATGGAGCTGTCCACCAACACACCAAGATCTCTTTCCTGATCTGTCACGGAGGTGCGTTGTGTAATTGTGGGGGGACGCAATGCTATTTGGGTGTGTGTGGGGAGATGGGAGGGTGGAAATGGGGGGCTGGAGGGGAGGGAGGGGGAGGAGGCGTTGCTGATGAAATCTGTGGGGGGTGGGGGTCCCAGGAGAGAAGCCCCCCCACTGCACACTCCTTTTGGGGGTCCAGAGGCAGAAGGAGGCATAACTTTCCTTCCCCCTCCTCCTTCCCTTTTCTCCCCCCTCATTTTGGAGGGAACTGGGGGCGGTCCAGGCAAACCCCCTTCCCTTTCTCTCCCTGCCCCCACAAAGAAAAAAGGAGGGAAGAACAACCGGGACAGGGAATGGTGGGGGAAGAGAAAAAGAGCCAGGAAAAAGGCAGGAAAAAACGCGAAGCTTTATTTATTTATTTATTTCGCACTTGCATACCGCCCCATTTCCCAGGGGAACACTGGGCGGTTCACACAAAATTAAAAATAGCATCAAATAACAAGCAAAAGGATATTGGCAAGAGGCAGGGGGGGAAAGACAAACCTGGTATTCCCCTAGCAATTACCGAAGGCGTCCCTGAATAGCCAGGTCTTTGTGTGTGTGTGTGTGTGTGTGTGTGTGTGTGTGTGTGTGTGTGTGTTGTGTCTTTGTGTGTGTGTGTGTGTGTGTTGTGTCTTTACACTCCTGACTGACTCTCCTTGGCTCCATGTCCATGGAGTTTTCTTGGCAGGAGTACTGGAGTGGCTTGCCAGTTCCTACTCCAGACGCCTAGCATCCTTTAGGAAAGACCTGGCTCATCCAATCTCACCTGATTTCGGAAGCTAAGCAGGGTCAGGCCTGGTCAGTATTTGGATGGGAGACCACCAGGGAATAGCAGGCATCTGGAGTAGGAACTGGCAAACCACTCCAGGATTCCTGCCAAGAAAACTCCATGGACATGGGATCACGAAGAGTTGGTCACGACTGTAAGGACAAAACACACACACACCTACAACTATACCATAGATACAGGGTATATATGGATACATACAGGGTAGTCAAAAGTGAGAGTGTAAGGGGCTCCGGAGGGATCTCTTGACACTGGGGGAGTGGGCAAAGCAGTGGCAACTGAGTTTCAACATTAGCAAGTGCAGAGTGATGCACGCTGGGGCAAAAATGGCCAATTGCATAAATAAACTGCTGGGGCCTGAACTCTCTGCAATAAACCAGGAAAGGGACCTTGGTGTTCTGGTGGACAGCTCAAGGGATGTGTCAGGCCAGCGTGCCGCAGCAGTGAAAAAAGCCAACTCAATGCTAGGGATCATTAGGAAGGGTATACAAAACAAGTCAGCATGTGTCTTTTGGCCTCTTTATATATCTGTGGTTTGGCCCCATCTGGAGTCTTGTGTCCAGTTCTGGTCACCATCCCCCCAGAAGGATACTATAGAAATGGAAAAAGTGCAGAGGAAGGCAACCAGAATGATTCGGGGACTGGAACACCTTCTTTACCATCTGAGGCTGCAACGGCTGTGCCTCTTTACTCTTGAATGACGGCGCCTAAGAGGCGACCTGATTGAAGTTTATGAAATCATACATGGTGTGGATAAAACAGATAAGGAAAAGCTGTTTTTCCTGTTCCACACTAGAACTAGGGGGCACTCCATGAAACTTTTGGGTTCTAGATCTCAAACAAATGAGAAAGTACATTTTCACCCCAAGGATCACTGGTCTATGGAACCCTTTGCCAGAAGAAGTGGTGACAGCCGTCATCCTTGACAGCTTTAAAAAAGGAATGAACAGGTTCATGACGAACAAGGGTATTGATGGCTATCAATATGGATGCCTAAGGACAACCTCCGAGTTGGAGAGAGAGGCAGGAAATCTCTCAATGCCATTTGCAGGGAATCATAAGCAGGTGAAGACATCTGCTTGGGAATACCCTGAAGCAAATGGTGAGCCACTGGGTGAGACAGAATGCTGGACTGGAAGGGCTGTAGCCTGTTCCAACAAAACTTTCTTATATTCTTAATACATGAAAGCATTTATATAGTATTATAAGCCTCCTGGAGATGGGAGATCCAAACCACTAAGCAGAGTTGAGCCACCCTGAGTCTCTTTTCAGGAGAAAAGCAGGGTACCAATATTTGAAATAAATTGTTTGGGGTGATTAAACTGCAGGAGGCTGTGGAACAATTTGCATCCGTTTCTTACCCAGAACCTCACGAGACCTTTCCCAGCATGGAAGAGAACCGTTTCCTCACAGATTGTCACAGGAGGAATATAATAAATCCCCTGGTGTTCCTCAGGACATTCACTGTGTCTCATTCTCCGGCCTCCTCCATGGCAGACCAGTGGGTTTGTTACTTGATTTGAGACTCCATTTTTTATGGTTGCTTATATTTTGCAGGTAAGAAACTATACAGAATAAAAGAGGAGGACTTCAAGCATGAGAGGAAGAGGTTGAATATTCAGATGCAAAAGGGGGTCTTGAGAATCAAACCCAAAGGAAGAAGCTTAGAAGGAAAAGAGATAGATGTAAAGTTGGACAAACCTATTGCTTGTTCGGAGGAAGACCAAGCGGTTCCGAAAACATCCAAAGAAGAGGAAAGGAATGAGCATCCCAAGCGGGGAAAATCTTTTGCTAGCACCTCAACAATTTCTTCCCATAGGAAAATTCACCAAGGGGAGAAGTCATTGACATGACTGGAGTGTGGAAAGAGTTTTAGTCATTCTAGAAACCTCACTATACACCTGAGAACACACACAGGCAAGAAGCCGTTTGAATGTCTGGAGTGTGGAAAGAGGTTCAGTGAATCTGGACACTTTGCTAGCCACCACAGAACCCACACAGGCGAGAAGCCATTTGAATGTCTGGATTGCGGCACAACACCCCCACTCCTCCTCCCCCCCCACAAAAAGGGACGACCAGAGGAGCGAGTGGGGCTCCCTAGAGTGGCAGGGGAGGGGGCAGAAATGAAGGCTCCCCCCCAGGGATTGTGGTGTTGGGGGGGGAATGAGGTGCTCTTAACGAGGGCTATAATAAGGAAAGAGAGACACACCCCCAAGTGCATGGGGGGTGTAGAGTGTAATGGGGGAGGTGGAGCATTG
The DNA here is from genome assembly GCA_029282475.1 of Phrynocephalus forsythii. Taxonomy (NCBI): domain Eukaryota; kingdom Metazoa; phylum Chordata; class Lepidosauria; order Squamata; family Agamidae; genus Phrynocephalus; species Phrynocephalus forsythii. The sequence continues at coordinate 49,429 of JAPFRF010000217.1, read as the reverse complement.
GAGAGGGGGGGCTGGGCCCACAATGAGGCAGTATTCGGTCCTCCAAGGGGGGGTGGGAGGGCAGCGAGTCCCGCTTCCTAGAGAGGCAGGAAACTCGAAAGGCTCCCAGGGAGGGGCCTCTTCTCCACCAGACTATTAATCCCCCCAAAAAAGAGAAGGCTCTCTGTGGTTGCTGGAAGGAGGGGAGGAAAAGAGAGAACCCCCCCAGAAGGAGGAGGAGGAGGAGGTGCGTTGTGCAAATGGGGGGTTACAATGCTATTGGGGGGAAAGGGGGGTGTTGCTGATGGAATCCGTGGGGGGGTCTGGAGAGAGAAAGAGGCGTAAACTTCCCCCTTTAACCTCTGAACCCCCCCGCCTTCCCTTTTCTCCCCCCCGCCCCTGCAACGAAAAAGGAGGGAGGGAGAAGCTTTTTCATAATTCTCACCCCCCCCAATAGAAAGGAACCAGGCCTCCTCCTCCTCCTCCCACTGTTTGCGGGAAGTACGGGAAAGCTCTGCCCCCCCACCAGGAGGAGGTTCATGCAAAAGGACGGGAGGGGCAGTGGGGTGGAGATATGGGGAGGGGGGTCGGAGGAGAGGGGGGCTCTGGGAATGGGAGGGGGAGTAAAATGGAACTCCCTGAGCCTCCCTTTATGGAAGGGAGGGGGGCTTGGCGGATCAAATGGGGGCGTGTTAGAATATAAGAACCTAGGAACTTAAGAAGAGCTATCATGCTGGCTCAGGCCAAGTAGGGCCCATCTAGTCCAGATTCCTGGATCTCACATTGTGGCCCCACCAGATGCGTTTGGGAGCGCATGAGACTAGATATCTGTCTCCTGATACCATTCCCCTGCATCATCTGGCCCTTGAAGAATCGGACGGCATCAAGTAGGGCTGCACTTAGTCAGCTGACTGGCCGCTATGTTTGTGCGATCAGGGACGCTAGAACATCCTATGTCTCCCTGAGAATTGGGGAGGCCTCGAACCGCCAGGCGGAGTTATTCCTGTTCGGGACCTCTCCAATCCCAGTCAGCTGGGGCCTCCTCCTAGTGAGTTCACTAGTGAGCAGTTTGCAGCCCCTTTTAGATCCAAAATAGAGGCCATCCGTTCTGATCTGTCCCCCAGTTGCGTTAGTCCACCCCCGGATATCTCTAGGACCTCACCCCTCCCTCTCCCTCTATGGTTGAGTTTGGACCCCTTTCGACCCTTCCCAGCTTGGCTGTTTAAATCTCCCGGGGGGAACATGCCCGAGTGGGTTTCGGCTATTGCCACGGCCTCCTTTAGGGAAGGTATTTTCCCTTCCCGCCTCAAGGAAACCGTGGTGAAGCCCACTCTGAAAAAGCTTGGCCTGGAAGGGAGGAGAAGGAGGAGGAGGAGGGGGCTTGGCGGATCAAATGGGGGGATGTTAGAACGTAAGAACCTAAGAACATTACAAGAGCCAATGCTGGATCAGGCCAAAGGCCCATCTAGTCCAGCTTCCTGGATCTCACAGTGGCCCCACCAGATGTTTTTGGGAGCGCATGAGACTAGATCTTTGTCTCCTGATACCACTCCTCCTAAGGGAGGTCCCCCAGCCCAGTAATCATTTTGGTGGCTCTCTTCTGCACCTTTTCCAGTTCCACTATGTCTTTTTTGAGATGCGGTGACCAGAATTGTACACAATACTACAGGTGCGGCCTTACTGTCATTTTGTATACTGGCATTATAATGGCTGTTTTATTTTCAATCCCCTTTTTGATAATCCCTAGCATGGAATTGGCCTTCTTCACCGCTGCCACACATTGGGGCGACACCTTCATGGAGTTGTCCACCAACACACCAAGATCTCTTTCCTGATGGTCACGGATAGCTCAGAGCCCATGAGTTGATAGACAATGTTTGGATTTTTTTGCCCCAATATGCATTACTTTACATTTGGCTACATTGAAACATTTGCTATTTCGCAGCCCATTCCCTCGGTTTGGAGAGACCCTTCTGGAGCTCTTCACTGTCTTCTCTGGTTTTTACCACACTGAAAAGTTTTGTGTCATCTGCAAACTTGGCCACCTCACTGTTTATCCCTGTCTCCAGGTCATTTATGAACAGATTGAAAAGCACCGCCAGGACAGAGCCCTGGGGCACACCGCTTTTCATTTCTCTCCATTGTGAAAATTTCCCATTGACACCTACTCTTTGTTTCCTGGATCTCAACCAGTTCTCAATCCATAAGAGGGCCTGCCCTCTTATCCCCTGTCTGTGCAATTTTCTCAGCAGCCTTTGGTGAGGGACTGTGTCAAAAGCCTTTTGAAAATCCAGATAGACTATATCCACCGGTTCACCCAAAACCACATGCCTGTTGACCTTTTCAAAGAATTCTAAAAGGTTTGTCAGGCAAGACTTACCCTTACAGAAGCCATGCTGATTTTCTCTCAGCATCCCTTTCTTACCCTGGACCTCACAAGACCTTTCCCAGCATGGAAGAGAACCGTTTCCTCACAGGTTGTCACAGGAAGAATATAATAAATCCCCTGGTGTTCCTCAGAACAATCACTGTGTCTCATTCTCCTGCCTCCACCATGGCAGTCCAGTGGATTTGTTACTTGATTTGAGACTCTGTTTTTATGGTTGCTTATATTTTGCAGGTAAGACACTATAGAGAATAAAAGAGGAGGACTCCAAGCGTGAGAGGAAGAGGTTGAATATTCAGATGCAAAAGACGGTGTTGAGAATCAAACCCGAAGGAAGAAGCTTAGAAGGAAAACAGATAGATGTAAAGATGGATAAATCTATTGCTTGTTCGGAGGAAGACCAAGCGCTTCTGAAAACATCCAAAGGAGAGGAAAGAACTGAGCATGCCAAGTGTGGAAAATCTTTTACTAGCTCCTCAATTTCTTCCCATAGGAAAATTCACCAAGGGGACAATCAATTGACATGCTTTGAGTGCGGAAAGAGTTTTAGTCGTTCTAGCGACCTAACTATACACCTAAGAACACACACAGGTGAGAAGCCATTTGAATGTTTGGAGTGTAGAATGAGGTTCAGTAATTCTGAACACCTTGCTAGCCACCACAGAATCCACACAGGCGAGAAGGCATTTGAATGTCTGGAGTGTGGAAACAGGTTTAGTCGAGCTGGAAGCCTTGCTAGACATCACAAGACCCACACAGGTGAGAAGCCATTTCAATGTATGGAGTGTGGAAAGAAGTTCAGTAATTCTCACAGCCTTGCTAGCCACCACAGAATCCACACAGGTGAGAAGCCATTTGAATGTCTGGAGTGTGGAAAGAAGTTCAGTAATTATTACAGCCTTGCTAGCCACCACAGAATCCACACAGGTGAGAAGCCATTTGAATGTCTTGAGTGTGGAAAGAGGTTCAGTGATTCTGGATTCTGCCCACACACAGGCGAGAAGCCATTTGAATGCTAGAGTGTGGAAAGAGATTCACAGAATCCACACAGGTGAGAAGCCATTTGAATGTCTTGAGTGTGGAAGAGAGTTCAGTGATTCTGGACACCTTGCTAGGCATCATCACAGGAACCCCACACAGGCGAGAAGCCATTTGAATGTCTGGAGTGTGGAAAGAGGTTCAGTCAAGCTGGACACCTTGCTAGGCATCGCAGGACCCACAGGCGAGCCCATTTGAATGTCTGGAGTGTGGAAAGAGGTTCATTCGAGCTGGAAGCCTTGCTAGCCATCACAGGACCCACACAGGTGAGAAGACATTTGAATGTCTTGAATGTGGAAAGAGGTTCAGTGATTCTAGAAGCCTTGCTTATCATCATAGAATCCACACAGGAGAAAAGCCATTTGAATGTCTGGAGTGTGGGAAGAGGTTCAGTGAATCTGGACACCTTGCTAGTCATCACAGAACCCACACAGGTGAGAAGCCATTTGAATGTATTGAGTGTGGAAAGAGGTTTATTGATTCTGGAAGCCTTGCTAAGCATCACAGAACCCACACAGGCGAGAAGCCATTTGAATGTCTGGAGTGTGGAAAGAGGTTCAGTCAAGCTGGACACCTTGCTAGGCATCGCAGGACCCACACAGGCGAGAAGCCATTTGAATGTCTGGAGTGTGGAAAGAGGTTCATTCGAGCTGGAAGCCTTGCTAGCCATCACAGGACCCACACAGGTGAGAAGCCGTTTGAATGTCTTGAATGTGGAAAGAGGTTCAGTGATTTTAGAAGCCTTGCTGATCATCATAGAATCCACACAGGAGAAAAGCCATTTGAATGTCTGGAGTGTGGGAAGAGGTTCAGTGAATCTGGACACCTTGCTAGTCATCACAGAACCCACACAGGTGAGAAGCCATTTGAATGTCTTGAGTGTCGAAAGAGGTTCAGTGATTCTGGAAGCCTTGCTAAGCATCACAAAACACACACAGGCGAGAAGCCATTTGAATGTCTGGAGTGTGGAAAGAGGTTCAGTCAAGCTGGAAACCTCGCTAGGCATCGCAGGACCCACACAGGCAAGAAGCCATTTGAATGACTGGAGTGTGGAAAGAGGTTCATTCGAACTGGAAGCCTTGCTAGCCATCACAGGACCCACACAGGTGAGAAGCCATTTGAATGTCTTGAGTGTGGAAAGAGGTTCAGTGATTCTAGAAGCCTTCCTTGTCATCATAGAATCCACACAGGAGAAAAGCCATTTGAATGTCTGGAGTGTGGAAAGAGGTTCAGTGATTCTGGAACCCTTGCTTATCATCGTAGAATCCACACAGGCAAGAAGCCATTTGAATGTCTGGAGTGTGGATAGAGGTTCATTCAAGCAGGAAGCCTTGCTAGCCATCACAGAACCCACACAGGTGAGAAGCCATTTGAATGTTTTGACTGTAGAAAGAGGTACAGTGATTCTGGAAGCCTTGCTTATCATTTTAGAATCCACACAGGTGAGAAGCCATTTGAATGTCTGGAGTGTGGGAAGAGGTTCAGTGATTCTGGAAGCCTTGCTTATTATCATCGTAGAATCCACACAGGCAAGAAGCCGTTTGAATGTCTGGAGTGTGGATAGAGGTTCATTCAAGCAGGAAGCCTTGCTAGCCATCACAGAACCCACACAGGAGAAAAGCCATTTGAATGTCTTGAGTGTGAAAGAGGTTCAATCAAACTGGACACCTTGCAAGCCATCACAGGACCCACACAAGTGAGAAGCGACATAAATGTATGGAATGTGGAAGGAGGTTCAGTAGAGCTGCAAGCCTTGCTAGCCATCACAGGACTCACACGGGTGAGAAACCATTTGAATGTCTGGAATGAAAAGCCTGTTTCTGTCATTCTGGCTTTCCTTTCTACACACCGTAGGACCCACGCATTCAAAAAGACTTTGAGAAATCTGAAGTGTGGGGAAAACCACACAATCCTTGTTTGAGAACCAGTGTTAAAAATTTTATACTATGTATGTGTATGTTAAAATGTAATAATTTAAATTAGCTGAAAGGTTCTGAGCCCATTACTAACTCTCTGAGGTAATTGATTACAGATTCTGGACACCTGGTATATACTGGGCAAAATCAAAGAAAAAGTAAACAGAACAAAATAAAAAAGCATGTGCCAGTCACTTGTGAACTTGAGGATAGATTATTGCAAGACATTCTACGTGGGGCTGCCTTTTGACCCCTTTTTGGAGACAACAGTGGGTACAAAATGTGGCGGCCACACTGGTGGTTGCTATGTGCACATATGACCGCATCACCCTAGTTCTGGCTTACTTGCATTGGTTGCCTGTTGTGTTCCGAATAAGGTTCAAGGTACTGGTTTGGACTTACAAAACCCTCCACGGTTTGTGACCTGAGTACCTGACAGAGCGGATCTCCCAGAGGTCAACTGAGGCCCTTGCAGGCGCTCTCACATCGAGTGGCCTCTCCCAGGGCGGTCCGGAAATTGATTACTCGAAACCGGACCTTCTCTATGAAAAAACTGCCAAGTGAGATTCGCCTTGCACAGTCCCTGCTGGCCTTCAAAAAAGCATTTAAGACCTTGCTTTTCAGAGAGACATTTGGTGAGCATTAGGATTTTATTGGGGTGGGGGTGGGGGGTTGTTATCTTCTGCCGTCTTGCCATTTTAATTATATTTTAATTGGTTGATTTGTTTGATATTTGTTTTTATAGTTATGTAATTGTTGAATACCGCCCGGAGCGCCATTGGAAAGATGGGCGATATAGAAATAAGTAAATAAATAAATAAATATACTGCTTATTGATTGGACACACATGAATTGATCTGGTATAATGTTGTGTATAATGATATAATTTGGTACAACCAACATATGCTGATGTGACCTGATGTAACGTCAAATGATGTAATGTATTCTGTGATGGCTGGAAGAGTTGTATACAAGGGAGATGTTGCAAGGGAGGTTTATCTGCTGGAAGTCAGATCACTTTACTCTGTCTATTGACATGTTAAACTCTCTTGCTGATGCAGTTCTGTGTTGGATGCTTTGTATATATTGCAACTGAATTTCTAATACACTGCCATATAATATTTACATATTATGAGATATAGGATCAAGGGCACGAAGATGAACAGGCTGCAGGAGAGAAGCTCCTTGTACTAGGGGATCCTATAATTAGAGGGATGGATTTGTGATGAGCATGATAATCGTATGGTCGCTTGCCTGCCAGATGCAAAGAACTGAGAAGGAGCCAGTGGTCATGGTACATGTTGATACCAATGATGTTGGGAAGGCTAAGCGGTCAGTCTTGGAAGCCAAATTCAGGTTGTTAGGAAGGAGATTGAAGTCCCGGACTTCCAAGGTAGCATTTTCAGAAGTGCTGCCTGTTCCTCTTTATTAATGACTTAATTTGCAGATGATATCACATTGGGAGGGGTTGCTAATTCCCTAGAGGATAGGATGAAAATCCAAAAGGACATTGGCAGATTAGAATGCTGGGCCAAAGCTAACAGAATGGATTTCAACAGAGGGAAATGTAGAGTGCTACATCTAGGTAAAAAGAATGAATTGCACAGATATAGGATGGGGGACAGTTGGCTGGAGAATAGTACCTGTGAAAGGGATCTGAGTGTCTTGGTGGACCACAAATTGAACATGAGTCAGCAGTGTGATGTGGAGGCCAGGAAAGCCAATGCGATTCTTGGTTGCATCAACAGAAGCGTAGTGTCTAGATCAAGGGAAGTGATAGTACCACTCTATTCTGCTCTGATCAGACCCCACCTGGAGTACTGTGCCCAGTTCTGTGTGCCTCAATTTAAAAAGGATGTTGACAGCCTTGAGCAGGTGCAGAGGAGGGCGACCAGGATGGTTGAGGGTCTGGAGGAAATGTCTTATGAGGAGTTGCTTCGGGAACTGGGAATGTTTAGCCTTTCAAAAAGAAGACTGAGAGGGGTATGATAGCTATGTTTAAATTCTTGAAAGGATGTCATATTGAGGAGGGAACAGGTTGTTTTCCATGGCTTCAGAGACTAGGACTCGGGGCAATGGTTTCAAACTACAGGAAAAGAGGTTCCATTTGAACATTAGGAAGAACTTCATGACAGTTAGAGCTGTTCGGCAGTGGAATATGCTGCCCCAAAGGGTGGTGGAGTCTCTTCCTTGGAAGTTTTTAAGCAGAGGCTGGATGGCCATCTGTCGGAAATATTGTGATGGAGTTCCTGCATGGCAGGAGGTTGGACTAGATGGCCCTTGAGGTCTCTTCCAACTCTATGATTCTATGATTCTAGGGCAGTGGGGAAGGGCGGAAGAGGAGGAGGCAAGGAAGGAGTTGGAAAGAGGCACCTGAGAAGCAGAAAAACCTTGAAACAGGTTTCTATATATGTGTGTAAAATGTATGTGAGAAAGGTGGAAGACAATTGTGACGAAACGCAGGAACCTGACTGCATTACAAACCAGCCAACATGGACACGGATTCTTCTCGGGGCCAGCCTTAACATAAATTTCCTCCACTTTCCATGTGATGGTCCATCCAGTAATTTGAAGGTAGCTGCCATGTCGTCTTTTCATTTTCAGGCTAAACACGCCCACATCAATCACTATCTTCAAGCCATTTGCATGCATGGAATGTGGGAAGAGCTTCCATCAGAGCGGTGCTCTTAATAGACACCGAAGGACCCACATAAGGACAACCTTGCCGAAGAGGCCCTCACAGCCCATCCAGTCCAGCATTCCATCTCAAAGAGTGGCCCACCATTTGCTTCAGGTTATCCCCAAGCAGATGTCTTCACCTGCTTACGATTCCCCACAAATGGCATTGAGAGATATCCTGCCTCTCTTTCCAACCCTGAGGTTGTCCTTAGGCATCCATAGTGATAGCCACAGATACCCTTTTCTCCATGAACTGGTCTAATCCTTTCTTAAAGCCATCAAGGCTGACAGCTGTCGTCACTTCTTCTGGCAGGGAGTTCCACAGACCAGTGATCCTCAGGGTGAGAAAGCACTTTCTCTTATTTGTTTGAGATCTTGAAGATCCAGCCTTTAGCTGGCTCTGCTCCTTCCTTGGAGTCTGTGCCCAGTATGTTATGCTCGGGGAAGGATTGTCGGCCCCCTGGACGCTCTCTTGTGGGGTGCCCCAGGCGTTGGTGATCTCCCTGATGCTATTTAACATCTCAGTGAGGCCGCTGGCTGAGGTCAGCAGTAAAAACACCACAGCCATTCAGACCCTTGACTGGAGGCGGTCATGGAATGGACCAGGACCCACAGGCTCAGGCTCGATCCAGAGAAGATCAAGGGTTCTCCTTTGGGGTGTCCTCTCCTGGGTACAGTGGCCCCTCTGCAGCTTGGAGAGTTCTTCCCTCCCGCTCATGGGTAGAGACAGAAGTCTGGGCATGATCTTGGGCTTTGTGCGTTTTCCCTGGAATGGCAGGTGGAGGCCGTTTCCAAGTTAGCCTTTTCCCATCTTTGGATGGACACCCAGACTTGCCCAGACCTGGAGGAGGCTTCCCTGAGAACAGTCGTTCAGGCGCTCATGCTCTCGAGGACAGATTACTGCAATGCTCTCTACATGGGGCTTCCCACGACCCTTATTCGGAGGCTGCAGTGGATACAAAAGAAATAGATAAATAACTTTGGTTCAGCTGACCGTGCCTTGCCTGACCTCTTGCTGGTGCCTAAATTACAGACACGTTGTTGGGAGGTCACGTACGGATTCCAGCCAAGGTCTGAACACAGCAGAAATACTGCCGTCCTCTTCCGTCTCTTGACCTGGACGCTATTATTACTCCCATTGATGTAGGCAAGCACTCCAGTTCCTTTCTGGCTCTTCCATCACATTGTTGACTCATATTTAGCTGAAGAGAGAACCAGAGAATAGTGAAATTGAAAGGGGCCTCCAAGGCCCTCAAGTCCAAACCCCCCTCCTTTATGCAGGAAATGTAAATCAATACTATCTGCCGGGTAGTGGTCCAACTTTCTCTTGAATGCCTCCAGTGTTTGAGCATGGAGGTCATTGGTTCTGCTGCCGTACTGCTCTAACTATCAGGGAGTTTTTTCCAGATAGTCAGTTGGGATCTCTTAAACCAGACTCTTAAAATGTCTGTGAGGATTCTCAGTCATCCAGGTGAGTTTATCTGGAAGTTGAGTCATGGCTACTGGACTTCTTTTTGAGAGATAGAAACGTTTCGCTGCTCATCCAAACAGCTTCATCGGTCTGAATACAGCTAGTGCAAGTCCACATTCCACCAGGTTTCTATTATGGCTATTACATCTATGTTATCCCTAGCTGCCAAATGTTCAAGTTCTCCCATTTTGCTCGGAGGCTTATTGGCGTAGAAGCACCTGTACAGTGGGTCCCCCAAGAGTGGCTGCTTCTTCATTCTCTCCCCATCCCCAATGCTTTAAATTCCAGTAGACAAACTACCACCTCCCGTGATTCTCCCAGGGCTAATACCTGCCATGTCATCCTCTCCCACCTCCTTCCATGGGCTTCCGAACCGGATGCTGCTCAGCTCCTGCTGGTTCCCCCCCCCCACCCCCTTTAATCAGTGTAAAAGCTGCTCTGGGGCCTTTTGGAGGTGGAGTGCCAGCCCTCTGGGAGGGCTCCAAGGGAAGGCAAGGGGTCTCCTTCTCCCCACTCAAATGGGGCAGAAGAGGGGAGACCCAAGAGGAGGGGGAAGGAAGGAGGGAGGGAGGGGGTGCAAGGGTTGTGGGGGGCTCTCCTTTCTGGGTCCCGGGGAGGAGGAGGAGGAGGAGGAGGAGGAGGGGAGGAAGGATCCCCCCACCGCTCTTTCCCTCCCCCCCCACCGCTGCCTGCCTTTTGGGGCTGGGCTCCCTGACACGGTGGGGCAGCTCCGGAGGAGGTTCGAGTCCCGGGTGGCGCCGCGCGGCCGTTCAAGCTCAGCTCCTGCCCCCACCCACTACCACCCACCAAAGAAGGAGAAGGAGAAGGAGGAGAGAGCCTCCCTTCAAGAGCTGGTCAAGAGGGAAATCCGCCCCGAAAGAAAGGGAGGAAGGAAGGAAGGAAAGCCCGCGGCTCCCGGGACTTGTACAACACTGGCTCTTCGGCACAAGGGGGGCGGGGACGGGGGTGGGGGGAGTGTTCGGTCCTCCAAGGGGGGGCGGGAGGGCAGCGAGTCCCGCTTCCTAGAGTGGCAGGAAACCCGAAAGGCTCCCAGGGAGGGAAGGAGGGGGGACCTTCTCTCCAAAAAGGAGGCTCTCCTCTGTGGTTGCTGGAAGCAGGAGGTGCGTTGTGCCATGGAAGGGGGGGGTTGCAATGCTATGGGGAGGACGGGGGCGTTGCGCAATGAGGGGGGGGATGGAGGCTGGGGGGAGGGGGGGAGGAAAGTCCCTCCTGGGCGTCCTTTTATGGGGGGGGAGGAGGAGGAAGAAGAGGAGGTGTTGCTGAAGACATCCGTGGGGGTGGGGGCGTCCCAGGAGGAAGAAGAGGAGTAAATTTGCCCCCCCACCTCCCCCTCTCCCCCCCGCAAGGAAAAAGGAGGGAGGAAGACGCTTGTAAAGGCCGAACCGGGACAGGGAACAGTGGGGGGAGGGGAGGAAGAGAGAGGAGGTAATTCCCCCCCCATAAAAAAAGAACCAGCCCCCCTTCTCCTCCACCCCCCACTGACTGTTTGCAGGAAGGAGGGGAAAGATCTGCCCCCCCCAACCAGGAGGAGGTTCGTGCAACAGGAGGGGAGGGCGGTGGGGGGGGTGCAGATATGGGGAGGGGGGTCGGAGGAGAGGGGGCCACTGGCAATGGGAATGGGGTAAAATGGAAGCTGGGGGGGGGAGAAGGGAGGAGCCTCCTGGACGTCCCTTTATGGGGGGAGGAGGAGGAAGAGAGGACTATGCTGATTGAATAGGGGGGGGTGTTAGAAAGGAAGGAGCCCCCCCCGAAACACAAACCCTGGGCTCCGGGGTTAAAAAAAGTTCCTGCCCCTTCTAGGGACCCCCCTCGCCAACCTCCTCCTCCCCCTTCCCTTTTCTCTCCCCCCCCCAATTTTAATTTGGAAGGGAAACAGGGGTCCCAATCCATGGTGGGGGGGGGCGAAAAGGGGAAATGAAGGTTCATTTAGGGGGTGGAGGTGGGGAGGGGACAGAAGGGAAGCCCCTCCTTTGGGGGGGGCGGACAGGGTTTCGAAGGAATTCTCTCTCCCCCTTTTTTATCCCCATTATGTGTGTGTGGGGGGGCAGATAGCAAAGAAGGACAGGGGATAAAAGTTCCCTCCCCTCCCAGGTTTCCTTGTCCTGAGCCTAAATCTGAGCCCTGGGTCTCCCCTGGGGTCCCAATGCAGGGCTCTCTCTGTGTCCCGGGCTCTTCTGTCCATGTGCACCCCCCAAGGCCCTTCTCTCAGAAGCACCGTGGGGCAGTTGACAGGATGCTCCCCCCACCCCAAAATAAGCCTCCCCTGCCCCACCCGGGAACTGACAGCCCAGAGGGAGGAGGAGGAGCAGGCTGGGGGGGGGGTCCCTTGGAGGTGAGCATTTTGGAATCGCAATCCATAGCCAGCAGCCAATGCGGGAAAGCAGTTCCGTACTATTTCGATGCTTCCTGGACTACGTGAGGCCCAAAGCACGGACCAGAAGAGCCACCCTGGGCCTCTTCTAAGAAGAAAAGCAGGGGGAGCAATCCTTGGAATAATAAGGGATTATTTTTTTGGGGGGGGGAATATAAATTGCAGGAGAGGGGAGGCCATTTCGCTCCCTGCCTCTCTTCTCGGGAGACTGTCCGGGGGTCAGAATGCCTCCACTTATTGGTGGGTCAGTGGGAGAGGTCTGGCATCGTGCTGGGGTACCACTGTGCTCCCCGCCACCCTGCACAATCCCCGCCAGAGCTTTCATCGTGGTAGCACCTGCCTTCTGGTGGTTGGGGACTTCATCGTGCATGCTGAGGGTGGGCTCTCAGGGGTGGCTCTGGATTTCATGGAGTCCATGGCCTCTTTGAACCTGGCCCAGCATGTTGTTTGCCCCCACCCCCATAGAGCCGGGCATACCTTCAACCTCCACATCAGCAGATTATAATCTGAGGGTTGGGGACATTGTTCCCCAGCCCGTGTCATGGACAGACCATCCTCTGCTCTGTTTCTCCCTCTCAATCGCTGCCCCCCCCACGTGGGGTGAGCCTCAGCCCCTTGTGTGGGCCCCCAATCCTAAAAGGCTTCTGGATCCCGAATGGTTCTCGGAGGCCTTTGGGGAGCTTCCTGACGGCCTGGCTGGCGATCCGGTGGAAGCCCTGGTGGAGAGAGATGGTATGAGGAGACCACCCAGGCTGTTGACCGGATCGCCCCTAAGCGCCTCCTTCATTGTGGATCTCGCTCCTCGCTATGGTTCATGGCAGGGTTGAGAGCGATGAAGCAAGAACGATGTTGTGGTTTTTTAGCAGAGTTTTATTTACAAAAGAATAACTTGGCAAAATAACAACATAACATAAACAGCTTTCTGCAGCATTCCTTCTTGCAGTCACAGAGTCCTTCAGCAGAGACGTTTAGCAGCATGGATCATCATCAGGAGGTTGGGATGAAGTGATCAAGTGTTACCCTCACTTGCTAACCACTATATACACAGTTAATTACACATTACAGTCAGCTGATCCCTGACTGGCTTACTACAGTTACAAACTCTTAAGCAACTTACATACAATTGTTAGTTACTATACTGTTATACCCTAACAGTCCCCTCCTTAACTAACAATTGAACATATTATACATTATCTATACATTTCATTCCTAAAGCTTCCACTGCTTCTATATGTTTTTGAAATGTCAGCGGTTTCGTGAACATATCTGCCAGGTTCTCTTTAGATGGACAATAACACAATTTTATCTGTTTGTTCTTGATGGCCTCTCTGACATAACAATACCTTATGTCTAAATGTTTAGACCTTCCTTTTACTTTCTCAGAATTTGCTATATGAATAGAAGCAGTATTGTCTTCCATAATCTTTACAGGTTCTTCAAGATTCACATTTAACTCTTTTAACAATGTTGTGTAATACATCATATTACTACAAACTTCTGCGAGAGATACAAACTCTGATTCTTATGTGCTAAGACATACACAATTCTGTTTCTTTGTTTTCCATGATACTACAGTATTTGCATACATAGCAACATACCCAGATGTAGATTTTCTGTCCTCAACAGAACCGGCAAAATCACTGTCAACATAGAATCTTAATTGTTCTTTGTTTGAGGGTGTTATAAAGAGTGCATAGTCTATTGTTCCTTTCAAATACCTCAAAATATGTTTTACTGCATTCCAATGCATTTTAGTTGGTTTTGAGCAATACCTGCTCACCATGTTAACTGCTAACATTATGTCAGGTCTAGTGGTTAGAGCTATGTATTGTAGTGACCCCACTACAGATTGATACCTCCCTGTGTCAAATGGAACACTCTCTTCTTCTTTTACAAAATAACATTGTACCATTGGAGATCTCACAGAGTTACATTCACTTATGTTTTGGGATTTTAATAATGCAGATATTTGTCATTTTGATGTAATGGAAATCCCCTCCCTGGTAAATACTCTACGTTAATTCCTACATACGTTTTAATTCTTCCTAGGCTTTTAATTTCAAACTTATTGGCTATTTCCTTTTCAAACTTATCTTCTGCCTTTTGATCAGGCCCAATAAATGCCAAATCATCTACAAAAACCATTAGTATTTCATTATTCATAGAATCATAGAATCATAGAGTTGGAAGAGACCTCATGGGCCATCTAGTCCAAACTCCTGCCAAGCAGGAAGCCCCTCACAATATTTCCGACAGATGTACATCCAGCCTCTGCTTAAAAGCCGTCAAAGGAGACTCCACCACCCTCCGTGGCAGCATATTCCACTGCCAAACAGCTCTAACTGTCATGAAGTTCTTCCGAATGTTCAAATGGAATCTCTTTTCCTGTAGTTTGAAACCATTGCCCCGAGTCCTAATCTCTGAAGCCATGGAAAACAAACCTGTTCCCTCTTCAATATGACATCCTTTCAAATATTTAAACTTAGCTATCATATCCCCTCTCAGTCTTCTTTTTGAAAGGCTAAACATTCCCAGTTCCCTAAGCCGTTCTTCATAAGACATCTCTTCCAGGCCTTCAACCATTCTAGTCGCCCTCCTCTGCACCCGCTCGAGGTTGTCAACATCCTTTTTAAACTGAGGCGCACTGATTCCTTGTATACACACATGGATCTGCCTTTGTCTTTTTAAAATTTATTTCCTGTAATGCTGATTCAAGGCAATGATACAAATTCCGCCCTGACTGGTGCAAGCCATACAAGGATTTTTGTAATTTCTATTTTTACTTTTTACTCCAGGTGGAATATCCATGTAAATGGTCTCAGACAACTCTGAGTTTAAGTAGGCAGTTTTTATATCACAGTGAGTTACCACACTTTTTCTCTGAGCTGCCACTGCAAGGCAAATTCTAATGCTATCAGCATGTATAGTGGGAGCAAAAGTTTCATCATAGTTTATATTTTTCTGCTGTAAATACCCTTTTGCAACCAAACGAGCTTTGCACTTATAATTACCATCTGGCAGTGGTTTTCTCTTGAATATCCATTTGCAACCTATTGTTTTCTGACCTGGTTCTAGTTGGACTATCTTATACAGTGGTACCTTGTATAATGTAATTAATTCGTTCCAAATCAAATTACGTTATACAAGGTTTCCGTTATACAAATTCTAATTTCCCATAGGAATGCATTGAAACTGGATTTAATCCGTTCCAATGCATTCCAATGGCGCTAGGTTTTTTGGGGCGAGGGGTGGGTGGGCGGGAATTGCCCCCCAACCTCTTGCCGAGCCCCGGGGAATTCCCCCCCCCCTGCCGGCTCACCTCTTCTGGGAGGCGGGAGGGCGCACCGGCGGCGGCGGCGGCCTGCCTCCCCTGCCCTCCCGCCCCCGCATCCCCTTCCCGGGCGGCCTTGGACGGGCCACCCGGGGAATTCTCCCCCCGCCGGCTCACCTCTTCTGGGAGGCGGGAGGGTGCACCGGCGGCAGCGGCGGCAGCAGCCTGCTTCCCCTCCCCTCCCGCCACCACGTCCTCTTCCCCCCCCGCTGGCTCACCTCTTCCGGGAGGTGGGAGGGCGCACCGGTGGTGGCGGCGTGCTTCCCCTCCCCTCCCGCCCCCGCGTCCTCTTCCAGGGCGGCCTTGGACAGGACCACCCGGGGAATTTCCCCCTGCGCTCACCTCTTCCCGGAGCCCCGGAGGCAGGCAGGAGGGTGCACCGGCTGCGACAGCAAGCGGAGGACTCCTGCGCAGGTGCCAGGTAAGGGCACCCCTCCCTGGCTCGCCCCCCTCCGTGCCTGCCTCCCCTCCCCTCTTTCCCCAACCGCCCCCGTCCTCTTCCCGGGCAGCCGCAGGTGGTGGATGGAGGTGGCCACGGGGGGGGAGGGGGGCTGATTTTTTTCCGTTGTACGGATTTTTCGTTGTACGGACCCTCCGTTATACGAGGGTCCACTGTATACCTTTAACCGTTTCATAGATTGTAACTCAGACTGCATTGTCTCTAACCATTCTTTCTTTTCATTTTCTGGCATAGAAAGAATGTCCTCATAACATGAGGGTTCCTGCTTTACTAAGCAAATATTTACAGGTTGATACCTATCTGTTTTTCTCCTTTCTCTATGAGACCTGCGAGGTAATTCTTCTAACTCATCACTGCTTGACTCTTCCTGCTTTGTAACACCTGCAGGGACTAATTCAGAGTCTGCCTCATACTCATTGTCAGAATCACTTTTCTTAAAGTTACATTGCTCTTCTGACTGCTGCACCTGGTCAGTTGACTCTCTATGTGGCACTGATTCTCTTGGTTCATCTATGAATGTGGCATCTCTAGATATTACAACATTTTTGTCTTTATCAACAAACCTCCAAGCTCTTGCACTAGAGTCATAGCCCAAAAATCTGCACTTTTTGGCTTTAGGTTGTCCTTTCCTTCTCCTCTCCTTGGGAATTCTTACAAATGCAGAGGCACCAAATTTTCTTAAATGTGTTAGGTTTGGTTTTCTGCCATATAACAGTGTAAATGGTATTTCACCTATTGTGCTATGCAATGTCCTGTTCAGAATATATACACTTGTCAATGCAGCTTCTGCCCAAAATGTCTGAGGTAATTTGGCATCCTGAAGCATGCAATTTTTCATGTTATTTACTGTCTGAATATGCCTTTCCACTACACCACACTGCCAAGGTGAATAAACACATGACCTTTTGTGAAATATTCCTCTTTTCTTTAACCAGCTCTCAAACTGTTCAGAAGTAAACTCTTTTGCATTATCAGTCCTTACTTCTGAGACTTTATCTGGAAATTTTCTTTCTATAAACTTTACCCAAGATGTAAATATGTCAAACACTTCAGACTTTCTTTTCATTGGGAACAGAAAACTGTATCTACTATAGTCATCTCCAACAAGCAGAAAATATTTAGCTGAACCATGAGATTGTTTAAATGGCCCTGCTATATCAGCAAACACCACCTGAAAAGGTGAATCTGAAATCCTATCATTTGCCTTAGGAACTGGCTTTGCTTTAGCTTTTGCAGTGTTACATACTTCACAAGGTACATATGCTTTACACTCTTTCATGTTCGTACCTTCTACATGCATTTTCATTTTAAACAGAGTTTTATAGTTTAAATGTCCCATTCTTTTGTGCTAGTCATGAATGCAATTTAAATGAGGCTGTTTGTTAACTGAATTCACTGTTTGCTTTTGCCCCTCCTCTTCTGGCCTTCCTTTTGGAAACATTTCATAGAGCCCATTTCTCAATCTACCTTCAGCACATATCTTTCCATTTTTAATTACTTTACATGTGCCTTTCTCAAATTCTACTTTGCAATTTTTGTCTGTCTAAACTAGACACAGACAAGAGATTGTATGATAGACTAGGGATACATAATATGTCTTTGCATGTTACACCCAAACAATCTACATATAAATCCCCTTTACCAGCCACTTTTAAAGTTTTACCATCAGCAAGACACACTGTCTCTTCTTCAGACCTGTGAAATGAAACAAAGTTAGTAGGGCTTTGCAAGAAACATTTGCTGTTGCACCAGAGTCCAGGACCCAAACTGACTTGTCCCTCTGTTTGCAGGAGTTAATTACTGAGAGTTTCCCTCTTCCCCTCCTGTTTGGCTGTGACTGGGCAACGTCACAGCTGCTGGGCAACTTTCTTCTTAGTTCACAGTTTTTCTTTAAATGCTTCCAGGAACCGCAGTACTAGCAACGTTTGGCAATGTTCAAAGTTCCTGTTGTTTGTTTGTTTTTACTCTCTTGGCTGGCAATCTGCTTAGTCTCTGCTACTTGCGTGAAAACACCTGTTGCTGCTCTCTCTGCTTTCCATCTCACCTCCTCAGTCAGCCGTCCCACCAGATAATGGGTCGTCAGGTCAGCTGCTGGCAATGTTTCCAAGGACGTTACAAGATTATCATACGAAGGAGGAAGGCTGCTTAATATCAAGTAACTCCTTTGTTCCTCAGTAAACAGACATTCCAACTCCTCAAGCTCTTGGAAAATGTCCTGTAATGTTTGTAAATGACTTTTCATGTCTCCTCCCTCTTGCAAGACAGTTCTATACAGTCTCCTAGACAAATGAACTTTAGAACTTGCAGAGGTCCTTATGTGCACAGCACGTAACTTTTCCCAGCACTCGGCAGCTGAGGTAATTCATCTGATTATACACAACTGGTCATCAGACACGCTCAGTCCTATCATTGCCAGTGCCTTGTCATTTTTCTCCTTCTGTGCTCTTGTGGGCTGAGCAGGTGGATTTTTAACAATTCCCCACAAGCCTGCTTTCTTTAAACAAAGTTCAATGCGATAAGCCCACAATAAATAACCTCCTTCTTTCAACACTGGAACTGGAATGCTCACTGGCACTGCTGTTGATTCTGCCATCCTCTCGGAGCCTCTCTCTCACCAGCCACAGGCAACTCCTTCCCAGCTCAGACGCTCAGCAGCTCAAACCTCTTTGTCACTCACATTGGCGGCTGTGGCGCAGCGGAAGCGTGCTGGGCCCATAACCACTGTTGTGGTTTTTTAGCAGAGTTTTATTTACAAAAGAATAACTTGGCAAAATAACAACATAACATAAACAGCTTTCTTCAGCATTCCTTCTTGCAGTCACAGAGTCCTTCAGCAGAGACGTGTAGCAGCATGGATCATCATCAGGAGGTTGGGATGAAGTGATCAAGTGTTACCCTCACTTGCTAACCACTATATACACAGTTAATTACACATTACAGTCAGCTGATCCCTGACTGGCTTACTACAGTTACAAACTCTTAAGCAACTTACTTGCAATTGTTAGTTACTATACTGTTATACCCTAACAAACGAAGAAGGCTGGGGAGCAGAGGGAGGAAGGACCGGTCAGCATCTAATTGGGCTGCTGTTTGTGCTCTGACCAGGCTCTATGTTCCTGTGTTCAGGGAGGCCAAAAGATCTTATGCCCCTCTGAGAACTGGTGCGGCCTCGAACGGCCAAGCGGAGTTGTTCCGCGTGGATTGGGACCTCACCCGTCCTGATCAGCCTAGGCCAGGTATGCCCAAACTTCAGCCCTCCTGATGTTTTTGGACCACAACTCCCAGAATTCTAAGCTTAGATTGTCATTGACAAAGGACTGTGGTAGTTGTGGTCCAAAACATCTGGAGGGCCAAAGTTTGGGCATGCCTGGCCTAGGCCTCCTCCCAGTGATTTCACTAGCGAGTCATTTGCAACCTTCTTTAGAACTAAGATTGAGGCCATCCGATCTGGTCTAGACTCCGGTTGCTCTCGCCCAGGCATGTCCAAACTTCAGCCCTCCAAATGTTTTGAACCACAACTCCCACAGTCCTTTGTCATTGACAACCTAAGCTTTGAATTCTGGGAGTTGTGATCCAAAACATCAGGAAGGCTGAAGTTTGGACATGCCTGCTGTAGCCCTTCCTCGAATATCTCTGGCGCCGCGCCCCCTCGGTCCCCTCGCCTGGCTGAGTTTGGGCCTGTTTCCTTAGTGGAGGCCTCCAGGGACATGAACAGTGCCTCTAGTTTCAAACCCTATTTCCCTTTTCAGTTGCCGGTGTCCTCTGAGGAGGTGGCCCCATATTTCCCCCCACAGAGAGCCTGGGTCCAGGCTGGAGATCCCTTTGAGATTCTGGGAACGAAATCTGTCCAGGTAAGGACCCCTTTGCCTCCTGGGCATGGAGAGTGTTTACGGGTTGCCCTCCTGGGATGTTCCTCTTTGGAAGAAGCCCCCCCCCCAGCTTGGGCCATGAAGTGGCATTCATTATCAAACCAGCCAGCAGTTTTTAAAGCACTTCCATAGCCTACGTTGGTTACCATTGTTTTTAGACTTGCTCCTAGTTTTTTCGGTCAGAGCTTGAAAAAGTTTTATCTTATGAATTCATTCATCTCCATCAACTGCTCTGGGTCACTTACAGGAGCTAAAACACCTCACCCCACCCTGCCCAGCCATAAGCAGTGGCATAAAAATAAAATGATGATCAATGTGGCACATCAAATTTTAGACAATATTTTCTTCTGCTATGGGGCGGCTGTACAGGGAGAGCCTCTTTGGAGTTGTTAGGAGAAAATAATTCTTTTTTCTGTTCTGGTTTTCTTGTAGGCTTTTTTCTGAAGTTGGTACAATGATTACCCAGCCCGTGTGGTGGTGGTGGGGAAGCGCATAGCCTGCATAATTAAATTGTAACCAGCCCAGAGAGTGCTTGAAGCATTATGGGGCAGTAGATAAGCAGCGCCCTTTGCTTGTTGTTTGTTATTCCTTTGAAGCTCCCTGTATCTGAAGTTAAATAGGTCCCATGTCTGTTTTTTCCTGCCCGTGAAGAGCCATGCTCCCTCACAATAACAACTAAGCTGCCTGAGGGGTTGGTTGCTCCTTGGAAGGAGATCCACAGCGCCCCATCCATGCCTAGGGAGGAGGAGGAGGCCTTCATCTCAGGGAGGCGGGTCAGCCCAAGGACACTGGCTCTGAGCTAAAGCCCCCCCCCACAAAATGCTTGTATTTTTTTTTGGGGGGGGGAGAAGGGAGGCAGAGAAGGGCGGGGGCGGGGGGGCAGTATTCAGTCCTCCAAGGGGGCGGGAGGGCAGCGAGTCCCGCTTCCTAGAGTGGCAGGAAACCCGAAAGGCTCCCAGGGAGGGGCCTCTTCTCCACGAGACTATAACCCCCCCCAAAGAAGTCTCTCCTCTGTGGTTGCTGGAAGGAGGGGAGGAAAAGAGAGACCCCCCCAGAAGGAGGAGGAGGTGTGTGGTACAATGGGGGGGGGGTTCCAATGCTGTTGGGGGGGAGATGGGGGGCTGGTGGGGAAATACGTGGATGGGGTGTCCCAGGAGGGAAGCCCCCCCTGCACACTCCGTTTGGGGTCCAGAGGGAGAAGAGGATTAAATTTGTCTCCCCAGCCTCCCCCCTCCTCCCCCCATTTTCTCTCTCCTCCCCCCCCCGCAAGGAAAAAGGAGGGAGGAAGAACCTTTTAAAGGCCAAACCGGGACAGTAAAGGGGGGAGAGGAGGTAATTACCCCCCCCCCAAAAAAAAGAACCAGGTCTCTTCCTTCTCCTCCTCCCCCCCCCCTGACTGTGTGGAGGAAGGAGGGGAAAATATCTACCCCCCCCAACCAGGAGGAGGTTCGTGTAAAAGGACAGGAGGGGCGGTCGGGGGGGGGGAGATATGCAGATATGGGGAGGGGGGCGGAGGGTAGGGGGGCACTGGGGATGGGAATGGGGGGGGCAAGATTCATTCTGGGGCAAAGGGCTTCAGAAAGATTCATCTACTGTAAGTTTGCATTACTTCCTATGGGGAGATTTGCTTTGATTTACAGGTATTTTGATTCATGAGCATGTTTCTGAAACAGATTATGCCCATAAAGCAAGGTACTATTGTAATCAACTATGTTCCAAGCAACAAGACAGACTTCGAACTCAAAGAGCTACAAACTACATTCCTCAAAATACAGCACCATATGATTACCAAATCAGCACTCTGCACTCATGCAAATCTTAACACACATTGGACTACAAAACCCTGGCCCAATATATTTAATTGGCAAATTTTGAAAGGTAATATATTGGATTACAAAGTCTATAAACTTCACAGGAATGTATACAAGATGTTCTAGGATGGCAGAGATGAATATATCAGAAACTTTTAAAGAATCATAGAATCATAAGAGTTGAAAGGGACCTCGAGGGCCATCTAGTCCAACCCCCTGCCATGCAGGAACCCCATCACAATATTTCCAACAGATGGCCATCCAGCTTCTGCTTAAAACCTCCAAAGAAGGAGAGTCCATCACCCTCCGTGGCAGCATATTCCATAATCAATTCATAATTCCATAATCAATTCATAATTCCTATGCTGTCTTCTTTCCAGTTATATTTCCTCATATAGGTACTATTTTCCAGCCAGGTGTCTCCCATCCTATATCTGTGCAATTCATTCTTTTTACCTACATTTCCCTCTGTTGAAACCTATTCCGTTAGCTTTGGCCCAGCACTCTAAATCTGTCAGAGTCCTTTTGGCTTTTCATCCTATCCTCTAGGGAATTAGCAAGCCCTCCCAATTTGGTATCATCTGCAAATCTGATCAGACTATTCCCTATTTCTTCCTCCAAGTCATTAATAAAGATATTGAATAGCACTAGACCCAGAACAGAACACTGGGGCACAACACTGCACACGTCTCTCCCAAGCTGGAGAGAAATCATTAACGATCATCCTTTGCATGCGATCAGTCAACCAATTACAAATCCATCTAGCAGTGGTACTATCTATCCCACATTCTACTAACGTCTTTGCAAATATACTTCATCAGGATTTCACTAATCTTGATTTTTGTTCAGTATTCCATGTTTGCTTT
This sequence comes from Phrynocephalus forsythii, assembly GCA_029282475.1. NCBI lineage: Eukaryota > Metazoa > Chordata > Lepidosauria > Squamata > Agamidae > Phrynocephalus > Phrynocephalus forsythii. The sequence continues at coordinate 27,231 of JAPFRF010000217.1, read as the reverse complement.
GTCCAGTGTTGCTGCTGGATAGGCTCTCTCAAGGCAAGTCCAGTCTAGCCCAGTAAATCAATCTTAATGAAGCTCTTTCTGGGCACTTGGAAGCTCCCATCTGACCCCTTAAGGTAAATTAAGTAACAGCTCTGAGGGAATCTAAATCTAAATTCCTCATATTCATATTTTTTCACCAATGTGACTTCTTTGATGTGAACTTAGGTTACCGCTTTGACTGAAGCTCTTTCCACATTCCATACATTCATAAGGTTTCTCCCCTGTATGTGTTATTTGATGGGAACTAAGGTGGCTGCTACGACTGAAGCTCTTTCCACATTCCATGCATTCGTATGGTTTCTCCCCTGTGTGAGTTCTTTTATGGTTACTTAGGTAATTGCTCTGGCTGAAGCTCTTTCCACATTCCATGCATTTAAATGGTTTCTCCCCTGTATGCGTTCTTTGATGAGAACTAAGGGCATCCCTACGACTGAAGCTCTTTCCACATTCCATGCATTCATATGGTTTTTCGCCTGTATGTGTTCTTTGATGAGAACTAAGGGCACCCCTACGACTGAAACTCTTTCCACATTCCATGCATTCATATGGTTTCACCCCTGTATGTATTCTTTTATGGCTACTTAGGTGGCTGCTCTGACTGAAGCTCTTTCCACATTCCATGCATTTAAATGGTTTCTCCCCTGTATGTGTTCTTTGATGGGAACGAAGGCCACTGCTTTGACTGAAGCTCTTTCCACATTCCATGCATATATACGATTTCTCCCCTATGTGTGTTTTTTTATGGGAATTAAGGCTAGTGCTATGTCTGAAGGTCATTCCACATTCCATGCATTTAAATGGTTTCTTGCCTGTGTGAGTTTGTTGATGGGAACTAAGGCTATTGCTATGTCTGAAGCACTTTCCACATTCCATGCATTCATGTGGTTTCTCCCCTGTATGTGTTCTTAGATGAAAACTAAGGGTATCCTTATGTCTGAAGCTCTTTCCACATTCCATGCATTCATGTGGTTTCTCCCCTGTATGTGTTCTTTGATGAGAACTAAGGGCACCCCTACGACTGAAGCTCTTTCCACATTCCATGCATTCATATGGTTTCTCCCCTGTGTGAGTTCTTTTATGGGAATTAATGCTAGTGCTATGTCTGAAGGTCATTCCACATTCCATGCATTCATGTGGTTTCACCCCTGTATGTATTCTTTTATGGCTACTTAGGTGGCTGCTCTGACTGAAGGTCTTTCCACATTCCATGCATTTAAATGGTTTCTCCCCTGTATGTGTTCTTTGATGGGAACGAAGGCCACTGCTTTGACTGAAGCTCTTTCCACATTCCATGCATATATACGATTTCTCCCCTATGTGTGTTTTTTTATGGGAATTAAGGCTAGTGCTATGTCTGAAGGTCATTCCACATTCCATGCATTTAAATGGTTTCTTGCCTGTGTGAATTTGTTGATGGGAACTAAGGCTATTGCTATGTCTGAAGCACTTTCCACATTCCATGCATTCATGTGGTTTCTCCCCTGTATGTGTTCTTAGATGAAAACTAAGGGTATCCTTATGTCTGAAGCTCTTTCCACATTCCATGCATTCATGTGGTTTCTCCCCTGTATGTGTTCTTTGATGAGAACTAAGGGCACCCCTACGACTGAAGCTCTTTCCACATTCCATGCATTCATATGGTTTCTCCCCTGTGTGAGTTCTTTTATGGGAATTAATGCTAGTGCTATGTCTGAAGGTCATTCCACATTCCATGCATTCATGTGGTTTCACCCCTGTATGTATTCTTTTATGGCTACTTAGGTGGCTGCTCTGACTGAAGGTCTTTCCACATTCCATGCATTTAAATGGTTTCTCCCCTGTATGTGTTCTTTGATGGGAACGAAGGCCACTGCTTTGACTGAAGCTCTTTCCACATTCCATGCATATGTACGATTTCTCCCCTGTGTGTGTGTTTTTTTAATGGGAATTAAGGCTAGTGCTATGTCTGAAGGTCTTTCCACATTCCATGCATTTAAATGGTTTCTCCCCTGTATGTGTTCTTTGATGGGAACGAAGGCCACTGCTTTGACTGAAGCTCTTTCCACATTCCATGCATATGTACGATTTCTCCCCTGTGTGTGTGTTTTTTTAATGGGAATTAAGGCTAGTGCTATGTCTGAAGGTCATTCCACATTCCATGCATTTAAATGGTTTCTCGCCTGTGTGAGTTCGTTGATGGGAACTAAGGCTATAGCTATGTCTGAAGCACTTTCCACACTCCATGCATTCATGTGGTTTCTCCCCTGTATGTGTTCTTAGATGAAAACTAAGGGTATCCTTATGTCTGAAGCTCTTTCCACATTCCATGCATTCATGTGGTTTCTCCCCTGTATGTGTTCTTTGATGAAAACTAAAGGTATCCTTACGTATGAAGCTCTTTCCACATTCCATGCATTCATATGGTTTCTCCCCTGTGTGAGTTCTTTTATGGTTATTTAGGCAACTGCTTTGGCTGAAGCTCATTCCACATTCCATGCATTTAAATGGTTTCTCCCCTGTGTGAGTTCTTTGATGGAAATTAAGGTTACTGCTATGTCTGAAGTTCTTTCCACATTCCAAGCATTTATGTGGTTTCTCCCCTGTGTGAGTCCTTTGATGGGAACGAAGGCCACTGCTTTGACTGAAGCTCTTTCCACATTCCATGCATATATACGGTTTCTCCCCTGTGTGTTTTTTTTTATGGGAACTTAGGTGACTGCTCTGGCTGAAACTCATAAGAACATAAGAACATAAGAACATAAGAAGAGCCATGCTGGATCAGGCCAAAGGCCCATCTAGTCCAGCTTCCTGTATCTCACAGCGGCCCCACCAGATGCGTTTGGGAGCGCATGAGACTAGATATCTGTCTCCTGATACCACTCCCCTGCATCTGGCCCTTGAAGTACCCTGGTTTAAAGCCTAGAGATTACACATCTCCATCATGGTTTGTAACCCGTGATGGACTTTTCCTCTAGGAATCTGTCCAATCCCCTTTTGAAGGCATCCAGGCCAGATGCCATCACCACATCCTGTGGCAGGGAGTTCCATAGACTTACAACGCGCTGGGTGAAAAAATATTTTCTTTTGTCAGTTCTTACTCTCCCAGCACTCAATTTGAGTGTATGTCCCCTAGTTCTGGTATTTTTAGAGAGGGAGAAGAGCTTCCCTCTATCCACTTTACTCATACCCTGCATTATTTTGTATGTCTCAATCATATCCCCCCTCAAGCGCCTTTTTTCCAGACTAAAGAGCCCCAAATGTTTTAGCCTTTCCTCATAAGGGAGGTCCCCCAGCCCAGTAATCATTTTAGTCGCTCTCTTCTTCACCTTTTCCAGTTCCACTATGTCTTTTTTGAGATGCGGTGACCAGAATTGTACACAATACTCCAGGTGGGGCCTTACTATTGTTTTGTATAACGGCATTATAATGTTGGCTGTTTTATTTTCCATCCCCTTTTTGATAATCCCTAGCATGGAATTGGCCTTCTTCACTGCTGCCACACATTGGGGAGACACCTTCATGGAGCTGTCCACCAACACACCAAGATCTCTTTCCTGATCCGTCACGGATAACTCAGAGCCCATGAGTTGATAGATGAAGTTTGGATTTTTTGCCCCAATATGCATTACTTTACATTTGGTTACATTAAAACGCATTTGCCATTTCTCAGCCCACTCCCCCAGTTTGGAGAGATCCTTCTGGAGCTCTTCACAATCTTCTCTGGTTTTTACCACATGGAAAAGTTTTGTGTCATCTGCAAACTTGGCCACCACACTGTTTATCCCTGTCTCCAGGTCATTTATGAACAGATTGAAAAGCACCGGTCCCATTCCACATTCCCTCATTCCACATTCCATGCATTTAAATGGCTTCTCGCCTGTGTGAGTTCGTTGATGGGAACTAAGACTATTGCTGTTTCTGAACCTCTTTCCACATTATGTGCATTTATGTCGTTTCTCCCGTGTGAGTTCTTTCATGGGAACTAAGAAAACTGCTCTAACTGAAGCGCTTTCCACATGCCATGCATTTATTTATATCGTTTATCCTCAGTGTGAGTGTTTTTAATGTACATTAAGGGCATTGCTCTGAATGAAGCTCTTTCTACATTCTTTGCACTCATAGTGTTTCTTCATGCTACCCATTTTTCGATGAGAACCAAGGTGGCTTTTCTGATCATGGCTCTTTCTGTTTTGCTTGCTTTTCAATGATTTGTCCCATGTGAGTTTTTAGATGTGAATGAACTTTGCGCTTTTGGGTGAAGCTCTCTGTACTCTGCACTGATGTATACAATTTTTCCACTCTCAGAAGCTATTCGCAGTAAATATCATTCTCTTTCCTTGCTCCTGATGTTTTTTTCCACCCTGACCATCAGAGGTTCATAAACATAAGTCCCCTGTGGTGAATTTTCCTGTGACCATGTCTGGCTTCCTTCCTGCCTTTTCCTTCTTTTGAGTGTCTATTTTTCCTTTTTCTGTTTCTCGCTTCATTTTTCCAGTGGCAGATACAGGTGATCCTAAGTGTGATATTCCTGTATTTTACCTGATGGAGAAAAAAGAGAGAGTAAGCGTGAGCATACTAACCTGGGATCAAGGAATATTCTTTTTCTTGAATTGCAAAGGAAAGAACCCGGCAGTGACAAGGACAGCAGAAAAAGAAGGAAATCTCTATGGATCCAATGTAGTGCTATACTCTCAAGTCAAATCCAGAGGTTGTCTAATGAGAACTTGGTGGCTCAAAGACATTTTAAACCACCCATCACTTCTCGCCACAACACACCCAATTTGGGGGCAGCTGCAGGTGGTTTAAAGCAGTTTCCCATAGGAATACATTGAAATCCGTTCATCTGGAATGGATTAATTGACTTTCAAATGCATTCCTATGTCAAATCCCTCCCCGACTTACAAGCTAATCGACTTACGTGTGTATGCCAAGGCCCTTTGTTGAAGAAAGAATGTTGCTCTGCTACGTTATAATTACATTATAAAAAACAATAGTAGGGCCGCACCTGGAGTATTGTGTACAATTCTGGTCACCGCATCTCAAGAAAGACATAGTGGAACTGGAAAAGGTGCAGAAGAGAGCAACTAAAATGATTACTGGGCTGGGGCACCTCCCTTATGAAGAAAGGCTAAAACATTTGGGCCTCTTTAGTATGGAAAAAAGGCACCTGAGCCAGTAAAGTGGATAGAGGGAAGCTCTTCTCTCTCTCCCAAAATACCAGAACTAGGGGACATACACTCAAATTGAGGGCTGGGAGAGTAAGAACTGACAAAAGAAAATATTTTTATACCCTGCGCGTTGTTAGTCTGTGGAACTCCCTGCCACAGGAGGTGGTGATGGCATCTGGCCTGGATGCCTTCAAAAGGAGATTGGATGGGTTCCTGGAGGAAAAGTCCATCACAGGTTACAAACCATGATGGAGATGTGTAATCTCCAGGCTTAAAACCAGGGTACTTCAAGGGCCAGATGCAGGGGAGTGGTATCAGGAGACAGATATCTAGTCTCATGCGCTCCCAAACGCACCTGGTGGGGCCACTGTGAGATACAGGAAGCTGGACTAGATGGGTCTTTGGCCTGATCCAGCATGGCTCTTCTTATGTTCTTATGTTACGTACCTTGTAGGACTTGGGATCCTGTACAGATTTTGAGGGGTTTTTTTAAAAATATTTTTCTATACACATTGCAGTGGTAATTCTTATTGCTTTTTTTCCTCCTTTCCTCTTGCCATCTCTTTTAAGGGGGACAGTAACATACAGCTTTTGCTGCCAGACGCATCTGGTGGGGCCACTGTAAGATACTGGAAGCTGGACTAGATGGGCCTTTGGCCTGATCCAGCAGGGCTCTTCTTATGTTCTTATGTTCTCTTTTGCCCTTTAAACCTCGTCCTTTTGAGAACATTTGAAGGAGACCCTCATTTAACTAGATTTATGTACTTGTTCCCTGTTTCTGCCCTCATTTTCATTCTAGTCTGCTGCCTCTCCCATTTGTGGGATGAACGTTGGCCTTGGGTGTTACATGGACTCTTTCTAGAGGATCTGCGCACATTAAAGCTATGGAGAAAGACCTGAAAGGAATAAATACCTTCTAAGTTCAGGTCAGGGGGTGCGGTGGCTCAGCGGGCTAAGAGCACTGAAAACTGTCAGCTGCAAGGTTGGCAGCTCAACGGTTCGAACACTGGCCCTTCGTCTTGAATACGGAGATGAGCACCGCCCCTAGAGCTGGACACGACACGCACACATGTGTGGGGAAAACCTTTGCCTTTACCTTTAAGTTCAGATGGGTGCTCTCTGGGTGGCCACTTCCCCGTCCTCACTGGAAGTGTCGGTGGAAGCGGGGAAATTCTCTCTCTGAGTAGGGAAGAAGTAGAGATAATTTTTCTTCTGATTTTCCATTCCTGCTTCTGCCACCCTTTCAAGTGGTGACCACATATTTCCCCCACAGAGAGTGGGACCGTCTGGATCAAAGCTAAAGAGTTCTGCTCAGGGACAACCAGCTGAAGGTACCTGAGAAGGATGTCCTCTCCAGGTAAGGATCCCCTTTTCCTCCAGGGCACAGGCTGCGAAGAGTATTGGGAAGCCCCCTGAGCCTCTCTTTGGAGCACAAGGCTGCTGTGCCATGGCCCTTTGTTGAAGAAAGAATGTTGTTCTGCTACGTTATAATTACATTATACAAAACAATAGTAACGCCGCACCTGGAGTATTGTGTACACTTCTGGTCACCGCATCTCAAGAAAGACATAGTAGAACTGGAAAAGGTGCAGAAGAGAGCAACTAAAATGATTACTGGGCTGGGCCACCTCCTTTATGAGGAAAGGCTAAAACATTTGGGCCTCCTTATTCTGGAAAAATGGCGCCTGAGGGGGGATAAGATTGAGACGTACAAAATAATGCAGGGCATGATTCAAGGGGATAGAGAGAAGCTCTTCTCCCTCTCACAAAATACCAGAACTAGGGGACATCCATTCAAATTGAGGGCTGGCAGAGGAAGAACAGACAAAAGAAAATATTTTTTCACCCAGCGCGTTGTTAGTCTGTGGAACTCCCTGCCACAGGATGTGGTGGTGGCATCTGGCCTGGAAGCCTTCAAAAGGGGATTGGACAGATTCCTGGAGGAAAAGTCCATCACAGGTTACAAACCATGAGGGAGATGTGTAATCTCCAGGTTTAAAACCAGGGTACTTCAAGGGCCAGATGCAGGGGAGTGGTATCAGGAGACAGATATCTAGTCTCATGTGCTCCCAAACGCATCTGGTGGGGCAACTGTGAGATACAGGAAGCTGGACTAGATGGGCCTTTGGCCTGATCCAGCATGGCTCTTCTTATGTTCTTATGTTACATACCTTGTAGGACTTGGGATCCTGTACAGATTTTGAGGGTTTTTATAAAAAAACAACAATGTTTTATACACATTACAGTGGTAATTCTTATTGCTTTTTTCCCTCCTTTCCTCTTGCCATCTCTTTTGAGGGGGACAGTAACATACAGCTTTTGCTGTTCTGTTCTGCTCTCTCTCTCTCTCTCTCTCTCTCTCTCTGTGTGTGTGTGTGTGTGTGTGTGTGTGTGTGTGTGTGTGTGTGTGTGTGTGTTTATGTTCCATTGGGATATTAGAAATTAATTTCCAAAATTTTAGTTCATCAGCTTTCACGAGACTACTCCTGGTGATTCACAGATTAAGTGTTGGTTATTTAGACATTATACAACTTCTCTATATTGTTTCCATCATCTATCATATCTTTCATTTTTTTGTGGTAGCTGTTTACTGTTTTTAAAAACTTCTTCCATCAAGTCAATAATGGTTTTCCTTTCCATGTCATAATTTATTTTGCAGCCTGACTTTTAGTCAATGTTTTCTGAGTTATGGATACCTTTGTGTGTGTGTTTGTGTCTGTGTGTCTGTGTGTGTCTGTGTCTGTCTCTGTGCTTAACCTGTGTTACATTATATTGAATATTTTTGTGAAACACCCAGAATGGCATTGCTGCCAATAAGCAAAGAATTAAAATAATGTGGTAATACGTTTTCTCCTAGTGGTGTCTCCCATTCTTTCAGCTCATAATTTCTGAGTTATTCCATACATTTTTCCTCTTTTGTCACTTTATCTTCCTCTGTTCCTTGTATTTCTACCTTGCTTTTCTCTTCCATACTGTTATTGTTCTGTGTTGATCTTCTTTTGATACCATTTCTGGTTCTTGCTATTCCAGGCATGAAAACATTTTACTCTGCATTATAAACTTTCTGTGTGCCATTTGTTGTTCAGTTATGTCAGTATTTGGGTGTTCCCTTTTCTAAACTTCTATCAGTCTTTTTTGAAATTGATGAGATGTTGGGTTTGCTTCATAACAGCATTTCATAAATGCTTGATTTCTTAGCTGGAGTTGATGTTTTGCCTTTGCATTGTTTCAGGAGCTTTGCAGCAACCTCTCCTGGTTTCTCGATGGGGTCTGCTGAGCTGTACAGCCCATTTGCTACCAGATGTCCAAGGGCTGTAGCATCTTGAGTGACCTCTGTCTTTGTTCACCCAAACGACACCCAATCCAGTATGGATTTGTGTTTATTTCCTCTCCTTCTAACTGCTGGCCATTGAACCCAGTTGATTTGGCTTCTCAGCTGAGATCTGCCTGGATTGGGACATCTTTCAGGTAGCAACGCTATCACCAACATGCCCCTCAACCTTCTTGAAACACGTGAGCCCTTGCACCTCAACAATGCTTGTGTCCAAGCTCAGGTCTAGAGTGCTTACATCTCTTCCTCAGTTCTGAGACATTGATTCATTTGCATATTTTACTGTACTTACATTGCTCATAGTATTCCCTAGTTTCCCAATCATTCCCATTGGACAATCCCCACATTTGTCTTCAGATAATAGCACTAAATTGGACCCACAGAGATAGTTTCCTTCTCTTTCTGCTGGCTTTGGTGCCATTATCGGGGTCTTTCCTTTCCATGACAATTCAATACAATGCAAATGCTTTGGTTAGATCCCCAATTAGTATGTTCACTCTTACTCTCTCTATTTTTTTCTCTTCAGGTGAACTGCAAGAATATCAGAATTAGGAAAACCTGCAAGAAAAAGGAAATGGAAATATAGACACTCAAAAGAAGGAAAAGACACGAAGGAAGCCAGCCAGGAGCACAGGAAATTTCACGTCCGGCTAATCATATTTATGAACCCCTGATGGTCAGAATGGGAAAAATGAAGAGGACATAAGGAAATAGTGTTCCATTAGCCTAAATGTGTTGCAATGTACCTCTGCAATCCGTCTGCAGGATAAATAACCAAAATGAATGAAAGATAGGAAGGCAGTAAGAAGGAAGACTAATGAAGTGGACTGTGAAAACCTTCTGAGAGTGGAGAAATTCTATAAGAGAGCTTCACTCAAAACAGCAACCTCCATTCACATGTAAAAGCTTGCATGGGAGAAATTGTGGAAAAGGTCACAAACTAGAAAGTGGCAGGATCAGATAACACCTTTTTGTAAAAAAAAATGAGCAAAGGGGAAAAAAATATGAGTGTCATGAATGTGGAAAGATCTTTAGTCGTAGTAGGGCCCTTACAGTTCATAAAAGGACTCACACAGGGGAGAAGCCATTTAAATGCAGGCAATGTGGAAAAAACTTCAGTCAGAAGAGTGGCCTTAGTTCCCACCAAAAAACACATACAGGGGAGAAACCATTTAAATGTTCAGAATGTGGAAAGAGCTTCAGTCAGAATAGTTACCTAAGTAGACATAAAAGAACACATACAGGGGAGAAACCATATGAATGCATAGAATGTGGAAAAAGATTCAGTCATACCAGTGCCCTTAGATTCCATAAAAAAAAAATTCAGGGGAGAAACAATTTAAATGCTTTGAATGTGGAAAGAGCTTCAGTCAGAGCAGTAATCTTCGTTCCCATCAAAGAACACATACAGGGGAGAAACCATATGAATGCGTGGAATGTGGAAAGAGCTTCAGTCATAGCCTTTCACTTAGTTGCCATAAAAGAACACATACAGGGGAGAAACCATATGAATGCAAGTAATGTGGGAAGAAATTCAGTAGGAGCCATTGCCTTAGATCCCATGAAAGAATTCACACAGGGGAGAAACCATATACATGCAAAGAATGTGGAAAGAGCTTCCGAGACAACAGTGCCCTTGGTTCCCATGAAAGAACTCATACAGGGGAGAAACCATATGGATGCATGGAATGTGGAAAGAGCTTCAGTCAGAGCAGTTCCCTTAGATCCCATCAAAGAACGCATACAGGGGAGAAACCATATGAATGCATGGAATGTGGAAAGAGCTTCAGTCAGAGCGGTAAGCTTCGATCCCATGAAAGGACTCATACAGGAGAGAAACCATTTAAATGCTTGCAATGTGGAAAGAGCTTCAGTCAAAGTGGTGACCTAGGTTCACATCAGAGAACTCACACTGGGGAGAAACCATATGAATGCATGGAATGTGGAAAGAGATTCAGTCAGAGCAGTAATCTTTGTTCCCATAAAAGAACACATACACAGGAGAAACCATATAAATGCATGGAATGTGGAAAGAGCTTCAGTCAGCGTTGTCACCTTAGTGCCCATGAAAGAACACATACAGGGGAGAAACCATATCAATGCTCAGAATGTGGAAAGAGCTTCAGTCTTAGCACGTCACTTCGTTGTCATGAAAGAACTCATTCAGGGAAGAAACCTTATAAGTGTATGGAATGTGGGAAGAGTTTCAGACAAAACAGTCAATTACATTCCCATGAAAGAACTCACACAGGGGTGAAGCCATATGAATGCATGAAATGTGGAAAGAACTTCAGTCAGAGCAGTGCCCTTAGTTCACATCAAAGAATACACACAGGGGAGAAATCATATGAATGCACGGAATGTGGAAAGAGATTTAGTCAATGCAGTACTCTTGGTTACCATCAAAGAATGCACACAGGAGAGAAACCATATGAATGCCTGGAATGTGGAAAGAGATTCAGTCGAAACAATTGCCTTACTGCACATCAAAGATGTCACACGGGAAAGAAACCATATGAATGCATGGAATGTGGGAAAAGCTTCAGAAGTAACAGTCATTTAATAGTCATAAAAGGACTCACACAGGGGAGAAACCATATGAATGCACGGAATGTGGAAAGAGATTCAGTTCAGGCAGTTACCTTAGTTTACATCAAAGAATGCACACAGGGGAGAAACCATATGAATGCATGGTATGTGGAAACAGATTCAGTCGAAACTATTGCCTTACTGCACATCAAAGAAGTCATACAGGGGAGAAACCATATAAATGCTTTGAATGTGGAAAGAGCTTCAGTCACAGTGGTTCTCTTCGTTCCCATCAAAGAACACATACAGGGGAGAAACCATATGAATGCTTGGAATGTGGAAAGACCTTCACTCAGAGTAGTTCTCTTAGTTCACATCAAAAAACTCACACTGGAGAGAAACTAAACATGTGAGGAATTTTGAGTTAGCTTACCTTGGAATATTCTCTTAATTTACCTTAATGGACTCAGATGGGAGGTTATGTCCAATGCCTGAAAATAGCTTCATCAAGGTCAATTGACTGGACCAGATCAGACTTGACCTGAAAGAGCCCATCCAGCAGCAAAACTGAACAAGGCAAACATGGAATGCAGAATGAGGTACAAGACTAGTGAAATCCTGATGAACTATCAATTCGGGTAGTTGAGTTACTCTTTGCAACCATAGCAGGCAAAATTCAAACCAAACTGGAAATAAATATAAGTGGGATGATACATTTATTATATATTAATGTATGCTTTTATGTACCATCCACTTTTTCAGACATATGAAAACAGAATAAAAGAATGGCTGAAACATCAGTTTCACAAGTAGAGCATTCTAAATGATCTTTGGCTATAGGCCTCTGGGGCATCTTGTAAACATACCTCCAGGAGAGAGAAAACAGACACCAGGCCTGAGAAAAGATGAGGAGAGGAGGGAGAAAAGAGAGGAGGAGTGTCAGGGCTGAAGACTGGGGGTCCAGTTAAAAACTCAGGAGGGGAAGAAGATAGACGAGGAAATATAAATGAAAAGAAGATAGCATAGGAACTGTGGTAATTTAGGGAATAGTGATGGTTTTTACCTCTAATAGGCAAGATGGTCTTGGGAATTGTGAATAAAATAATAGTGGCAGAAGATAACAGCATAAGCATTATGTTTTTGTAATACAGTGGTACCTTGAATTACAAAATCCATTCCAGTGGGATTTTCTTAACTCAAAATGTTTGCATCTCAAAATGCAGTTTCCCATAGAAATGCGTGGGGAACCAATTAATCCATTCCAAGTGGGAAATCATACCCCCTCCCCAGAATGCAAAACTCACAGTAACAGGCAAAAGTCCCCAACATATTATCAAATATTTCCAGAATGGCCCCAGAATAGGCACTTCCTATTCTCTTCCTCTGACTATAAAATGCTTCTTCCTTGTTTGCAATTACTGTACAGTACTATAATGGGGGTGGCCATAAGATGGCAGCATTACAATTGCAAACAAGCAGGACCCATTTTATAGTCAGAAATGGGCTTTCATTTCATTTCAGTAGGGACTTTGGAGGGACTTTGGTGTAGCGATGAAACAGACACACACACAACACTTCTCGTAGAGTGCCCTGCCCATTCACTGGGCAGCCAGCCTTTTTATTGATTATACATTCATTCAACAGTCAGAGAAGGAGGTAGATAATCATTGACAGCAAGAAGCTTCCTGTGGACCCTTTGTTCATTGTTCAGGGGCTTATCAGGAGTGCCAGAAAATGTGTGACATACAGGCTTTCCTGCTAATTAGTTTGGGAGATGCTATCTTGTTTACCTGGCTTAAGCAAGGAAATCTCACCATTCTGATCGGGGCATCCCCGCACAAATAGATATGGCAAGGCTTCCGGCCTCCTGCTCAAGTCTCTGAGTCATGATCTTTTCCCAAAGGGAGTTGTAATCTCTTCACCCCACCCCTTTTTTTCTTTTTTGTAACACTCAAGTTGCTGATACAGCTTCTTTATCTGGGCACGTGAGCCCTGCCCTGCAGGACGCATTATCCTGGCACTCAGGAATGGCACACACTGCACACAGCAACACATGCAATATAGGAATGATAATGTCAGTACAATATAATAGACAGCTGGCTTAACCCAATTTTCCAATTAACTCTCTCTTGTGTCTGTTGCTGGGCTTGGCCACCTGCACAGGGAGTGTCAGGTACCCAAGAGCAACACATTGATAATTTCCAGGGTGATAATTCGTGGCAACCCCATCAAAGAAGAACCATAAGTTTTCATCTTTGATCTGCCAGCCAGAGCAGAGGCTTCAATGGCAGAATACTCAGCTGAAAGGGAAGGAAGATTAGGGTATATATCATAGACAGTGGAATTAGACAGAGGTTTATTTACATAGCTAACATTAAACTTCCCCCACTACCAGAAATAATCATTGCATGCTGTATAATTCTTAACATTATTTAAGGTAGATCGTGCTCGAGTCCAGTCCCGCCACCTCCTGTTCCAGACCCCTTTGTGGTAACAGCAAAAGCACAGTCCTGGGGTAAACCGGGAGAATTTAAACACTCTCCACTTGGTCTGGTTCAGAGTCACAGGGGGCATAGAGAACATATTGCTTTTACGAATGTTCTGTAGCTCACTGACTACCAGTTCTGGGGACTGGATGGCAGCAGGCAAAAAGGCAGCATAAGCCAGGGAGGAAGGATGTTCATAGTAGAGGGTGGTGTCTTTTCCATGTTCCTGGAACTTGTAGTATGCATGCCGGGTCCACGTGTTACCTGGATTTCCAGCAGACAAGGCAAGTTGGGGACTTGCAGCGCAGAAGGAGAGGTGGCAGAGCAAAAGGCAGCAGATGATGGTCACAGAATTTGCAGTGATGGTGGCCAGGACTGCCGCGATGAGATTCTCAGGGGTGGCCTCCTGTTGGAGCTGTTGCAGCTGAAGTTGTGCTTGGGTGGTGAGTGACTTAACATCTCCCCATGTGATCTTATGTCTCATCTGCCTGGCTCTCGGGGTGTACTTCGGCGTGTTCAGCTGGATGTCGAAGTTGGGGATTGGATTCTTGGGTTCCTGGTGCCACGCCATCCTTTCGCTCTCTAGCTGGCTTGACGCACCTCGCGGGGACCCAGATGGTACCTGCAGGAGTGGAAACAGCAGCATACCCTCTTTCCCATGTAACCAAGGGCACTGGCCCATGCCATGTAGGGTCAGGGAGTTCCCTGTAGTACACTTGGGGTGCAGGCAAAAGAGGCTTGTTCCCGAAGTGTCTCTGTGTAGGGGTCAGGTTGTCTGAATTTAAAGTTAAATTATTTAATGTGTACACTGCAGTATGCCACTGCTTGCTGTATTGCTATTGCATCTATACTGGGGGCTATCCCCCCCCACTTTTAATTGTTTTTGTAACAGAGATTTTAGGGTATGATGATCTCTTTCAACTATCCCTTGACCCTGAGAATTATAAGTAATCCCTGTTTTTAATTTTATTTGCCAATCATCACAGAACGCTTTAAATTCCTGGGAGATATATAGGGAAGGAGGAGAGGGTGTTTTTTTTTGGCCTGGATCTGCCCCCCTTCATTCCTTCCCCCCTTTCCCTCCCCCTCCCAAATTTAAATGGAGGGGGAGCTTGGGGGGTTGCATAGAGGGGGGAGGCAAATAGACGCCTCCTTCTCTCTCCAGATCCCCAAAGGAGTGTGCGGGGGGGCTATTGTCTCCTGGGACACCCCCACAGATTCCATCAAAAACGCCACCTCCTCCCCGACCCCATAAAGGGACGCCCAGGAGGGTCCTTCCTCCTCCCCCTCCAGCCTCCATCTCCCCCCATCTCCCAACGCCCCCTCCCCCCTGAAATAGCATTGCAACTCCCCCCCATTGCAATTGCACAACACACCTCCTCCTCCTCCTCCTCCTTGTGTGTGTGTGGGGGTCTGTTTTCCTCCTCTCCTTCCAGCAACCACAGAGAAGAGCCTTCTTTTTTTGGGAGGGGGGATTTAAAGTCTCCTGAAGAACAGGCCCCTCCCTGGGAGCATTTCGGGTTCCCTGCCACTCTAGGAAGGGGGACTTGCTGCCCTCCTGCCACCCCTTGGAGGACCAAATACTGCCCAGCCCCTAAAAGTCCAGGGGAGAGAATTGGGGGGGTCCAGCATCTTCCTCCTCCTCCTCCTCTTCTTCTTCTTCCCCATTTCAGGTGCTAAGGGGGGGGACTTCCCTCTCCTTCTCTCCAGAGCCCCCCCTCCCTCCCAATCCCAGAAGTTCCCAAACTGTTTTCCTCCTCCTCCTCCCCCTTTCTTCTTCTTCTTCTTCTTCTTCTTCTTCTTCTTCTTCTTCTTCTTCTTCTTCTTCTTCTTCTTCTTCTTCTTCTTCTTCTTCTTCTTCTTCTTTCTTCTTCTTCCTCCTCCTCCCCCTTTCTTCTTCTTCTTCTTCCTCCTCCTCCCCCTTTCTTCTTCTTCTTCTTCTTCTTCTTCTTCTTCTTCTTCTTCTTCTTCTTCTTCTTCTTCTTCTTCTTCTTCTTCTTCTTCTTCTTCTTCTTCTTCTTCTTCTTCTTCTTCTTCTTCTTCCCCATTTCAGGTGGTGGGGGGCAACCTTCCCTCTCCTTCCCTTCGGAGCCCCCCCTTCCCTCTTTTCCTCCCAATCCCAGAGGTCCCAAACTTTTTTCTCCTTTGTCCATTTCTTTATTTTCTTTTCCATGGATGCCCCCCCTCCCGCCCAACACTGAATTTTCCGGAAATTTTTAACTTCCAATGTGCTGCTCACTTGGGTAGGATGGGGGTTTATTTTATTTTTTGGGTAGTGATACCTCTATATATGTATGTGACCCAAAATCACCCTCTCTCTGGCCAGATGGATGGTAGAACAAAGGCCTGATCCCTCTTGCTTTACAGAATCTTCCTTTCTGGTGGGATCCTTTCCCGTCTCGGCCTGTAGGATTGGTTCGAGTTCTCAAGTACCCGCGATTCACACCTTCCGCTTTCCCTCTTCTTAGGAAGGCCAGCCAGGAGGGAAGGCTCAGTCTGGTAACAGATACATATCAAGGGAATAAAAGGAATTTATTCCAGACACTATGGCACCTTCTCAAAGGGGAAACCACGATTAAGGGGAGAAAAGGACGCCCCGTCTTTCTAGGAGAGCCAATGACTTTGCCTTCCTCACATATTCAGCCAGTTAGAGGTAGGATCCAGACTGCATGGAAATATGATCCAATGAGGTTGTATACTTTAGGACTCTTTGTCTGTTGTGGTATAAAACTATTTTACACTGTATGTTTGGGGTCTTTCTCTGCCATTAAGATCCTGGCTGATTCCTATCAAATATGTCAGGGCTGTCCAACTTTGAACAGGCCGAGGTCTACTTTTTCCAGACGAAAGTGCCTGAGGGCTCCGGGTTCAGCTTGAGCCGGTTGGTCCTGGTCCTGACCTATGAGGATTTACTTAGTCCAGCACACTTCCGCTGCGCTGCCGAGAATATCCTTGTTAGCAGAGTAAAAACATGCACAGCGAGAAGGTTGCAAACGCTTGTGGAGAGTTCTTCAAAATACAAGCTGGGATTTATTTTAAACATTTCCAGAAAAACAAACGTAAAATCCTCTTACAAACACAGACAGACACCCAGCAGAATCTTCAGAAATACAAACGTAAACAGGAGTAATGGAGAGTACAGAGGAACACAGCAAAACGGAGGAGGAATGCCAGAGTCAAGGCTCAGAACAGGAGGAGGCAGGAAGACAGAGAACGGAGGTTCCTCCTTAAATACACAAAGACATGCACGTGTGGAACTTTCTACAAGGAGATGATTCCCTTCAGGATTCTTTCCGTTGCAGCTTGTCAGCGTCTCTGGGTTTCAGAAAACCTAACAATTTGTGCTTCGATCAGTGTTGCATTGGCTCAGTGTCATCAGGCTCACCGTCAGAAGGATGTATCATCAACATCAATGAATACGGTTAGTATGAGTACCTGCATAGCTATTGACTCGGTCTCGATACCGAGGAGGGGGAGGAGGAAGGTGAAGAGTGACAGGTGTAATATGAGTGATGTCGAGCGTCTCGATGTCAAAGCCAAGACGGTCTCGTAGACATGGGGGAAGTTTCCTCATATTGAGGTTTCTCTCGGAGCTGATCTCCATTGCCAGAGAAGTCTCTAGGGTTCTCCCCTTCTGGTTGCCCCAGTCAAGGGGTCCTTCCGTTAAGAGGGAGCAGGAGACTAATTAAACCCTAATGAGGTTTCCCCCCCCCCTTCAGGGCCTCCCCTTGTGATCTCTTGCCCCTCCCCCTTCCTGGGCCTCTGGAGAACCACCAGCAGTGAGCACTTGGACAGGATTACCTAGCCTGTTGTGTAGATGCTTGTGTTTTTAGGGGGGGATTGGTGGAGGGGAGTGTTCAGGGATTTTTATGTGTGTGTGTTGAAGGGGTGTTTTTTTTAATGTGTGTGAGAGTGTTTGGAGATTTGTGTGTGTGTGTTGAATCTGGTCTCTGGGTGTCTGAATTTCATTGTATGTGTATACTGTGTATATACACACAATGACAATAAATTATTATTAATTATTAATGGAGGCAGGGGAAAGTAGAGCTAGGAAGGTGGTAGAGGGGTTCCCCCCTTCCGTGCTTCCCAAAGAGAACCCATGGTTGCCCAAAGAAGACCAACAGGGAGGAGGAATCTGCCTCAATGCCCCTCCAATCTGCCCCCTTTGTCTTCTGCCCCCAATTCTCTCTCACACACACACACACCCATTCTTAATAATTATAATAATGATAGCAATTATTGTTACTTTGCTAGGAGAGTTATAAACCTTGTCATTTCACCACCTTCCTGCCCTTCTTTCCCCCCAAAAAACGTTCTGTCTTCCCCCTTTCTTCCTTTTCCCACAAGGACACACTTAAAAAACCCCATCTCATCCAGTTTTCTCCCTAAAACTCCTCCAGAGACCTTTTCCCTTCATATGGGGGAACATACGGTACAACTCTTCCAATTGGTCCGGTATTCCACTCTCCCGTCGTCTCTCTACCTCCTTTCATTCATCCTCCTTGGTCAACAGAAAGCTTTCTACTCCTGGCCCTCCTTTTCCTGCCTCTACTTTCTCCACTGCTTCTCCCACCTCCCTTCTATTTGAGTCTCCTCACCCTCAGAGTCTCTACATGGTCTTCCATTTGGGGTCTTTGTGTCTCAAGGTTTCCTCTACGGCCACTGAGTCCCATTCCTGGTTCAGGCCTTGATTGGCTTCCCTTCACCCGAGTCCTTGCTTGTCCCAAAGGAGGCCGAGGCCACCATCAGAACTGGGTTGACGTTTGGCCAAGGACTGCCTTGGGGCAACCAGAAGTGGGAGAATCGGGGAATGCCTGCTGCTATTTCAGTTATTCAGCAAAGTGTCAGTTTTGGGTAAACATCCACTGTCCTCTTTCATGGTTCTCTCAAAAATTCTGATTTTTGGACATCTGCAACTGTCTATTTAATGGAGTACCAAAAGATTTGTCTGCAAAATTGAAAATAAAGAAAAAAAACATATACAGTAGCCCCCCACCTATTGCGGGAGTTAGGGACCCACCTGACCCGCAATCATTGAAAATCCGCGATATGCGGATGAAGGTCGGGTGGGTAGGCACAATGCCGCTGGGGGGTGGGGTGGGCGAGGGGTGCGTGAAGTTTTAAAAGAGTTCTGGCGGCAGAGACAAGTGCTTGTCCCCGCAGCCAGAGCCCTTTAAAGATTGTGCGCCGCTCGCCCACACACCCGGGGGCGGGCGGGCGAGCAGTATGCGATCTTTGGAAAGGGCTCTGGCTGCAGAGCCAAAACCTTCACGCCTTTCCCTCAAGCCCTATCGTGGTACTGCGGTCCCGCAATATACAAGGACCGCATTATATGAACCACGAAAGGGCGCGGAACAACTGTACTGTATATGTAATACTTACAATTTCTGTGTGTTCCATTCCCTGCCCAACTTGGCACTTATCCCTGGTATATTTCCTTCTGTTGGTTTCAGCCCAGAGCTCCAGCCTGTCAAGTCTATTTTGAATGTCGTTTCTCTTTCCCAGAGTATTGGGGGTTCCGCTTATGTTTATGTCATTTGCACATTTGATTAGGATTGCTTGCACTTCTTCACCCAAGTCATTAATATTGAGCCTTTGTTTCTATTTTTTTCCCCAAAGTATTCACAATTTCTGTTAGAATCATAGAGTTGGAAGAGACCTCATGGGCCATCTAGTCCAACCCCCTGCCATGCAGGGACCCCCATCACAGGACTCCCGACAGGTGGCCATCCAGCCTCTGCTTAAAAACCTCCAAAGAAGGACCCCACCACCCTCCTTTGTGGCAGCATCTTCCACTGCCGAACAATTGCCTTGTACTACTATAATCTGTATTACTGCTGTTCTGGGTGTGCTTTGGCACATGCAAAACTATCTGGCCTGAATGCTATGTAGGGCACATTTGTTACAATGCACATGCATAAGAGACCTGTAATGTCCTGCAATTCCACTGTGAAGACCAGAAACTACTGTACCCAGGCTGTGCTAAGCATCTCCTTGTTCTGGTCTTCTAAGGAGAGCGGGAATGTTGGCTGGCGCCATCCCAATTTCTTTTTACTTTTATTTTCGTTTTATTTTAGGTTATTGTTGTTTATCTGCATATAGTTATATTTTGTTTATACAGTAGGATCCCTGTACCCACTGATTCATTATCTACGGATTCAATTATCCACGTTTGGCAGAGGGGAAAAAAATTAAATAATTCAGCAGCCACAAAGCAAGCTATTGTCAGAAACAGCAGTTGTAAAGCAAGCTATTGGCACAAATAGCATCTGTAAAGCAAGCTACTGTCACAAAGAGCGGGCATAAAACAAGCTGCTGTCTCAAAGCAGCAGTCATAAAGCAAGCTACTGCCAGGAAACAGCAGTTTGCGGGTGGGTGGGCAGGCGTTCTCTCTTAGCCATGGTTTTCATTATCCACAGTAAGGCCTGGAACCAATCCCCAACGGATACCGGGGTTCTACTGTATTATGTTGTTTGTATTTTGGTTATTTAAATGTGTTCCTTTACTATATTGCGATTTTATGTTGTAAACTGCCCTGAATAACCTGAGGGCAGACCGACGAAGCTGTTTGGATGAACAGCGAAACATTTCTATCTCTCAAAAAAAGAAGTCCAGTAGCCATGACTCAACTTCCAGAAGAACCCGAGGGCTAGATGGGTGATATAAAAGTTTAAGAAACACAAATAAATAAGTATCTAACACTGGTTCTATCCAGCCCCCATCTATTGAGATTGCTAATCAGAACGTCATGGAGCACCCCAATCGGGCAACCAGAGGGAAGGCACGCAGAGAGAGGGGTGGGGTGTGAGGGAGAAAACGAAGAACAGAAAAAGCTGTACATTCCTGGCCCCCTTCAAAAGAGATGGCAGGAAGAGAGGAGGAAAAATGCAGTAAGAATCATTACTGCAATGTATGTAATAGAAAATAGTTTTTAAAATTAATGTAACAGAACATTCTTTCTTCAAGAAAGGTACATGTTTTGACCGTGGGGTGGCAGCTTTGTGCTCCCAAAAGAGGCTCAGGTAGTTTCACAATATCCTTCACCGTCTGTGCCCTGAAGGAAGAAGGATCCTTACCTGGAGAGAGGCCTCCTTCCCAGGTATCTCCAGCCGTTGGTCCCTGTGCAGAACTCTTTAGCCTCAGTCCAGAGGATCCCACTCTCTGTGGGGGAAATACGGGGTCACCTCCTCAAACGGCAGCAGAAGCTGGCAGGGGAAATCAGGAGAAAAATTATCCATACTTCTTCCCTACACGGAGAGAGAATTTCTCTGTTTCCATCGACACTCCCAACAGGGAAGTGGATGTGGCCACCCAGAGAGCACCCATCTGATATTTTATTCATTTGAGGTATTCCTCGGTAGTCTTGTGCAGAAACTCTAGAAAGAGTACAGTGGAAGCCCCATTTACGAGATTAATCTGTTCCGAGCGTAAATCACTAATCTCATAAATTGGGCAGCGGTTGAAAAACATTAAATCCTTTCCAGAGGGATGGCTTTCAATGCATTCCTATGGGAAGGCTGAGCATCCACACACACACACACACACACACACACACACACACACGCCTTATGAGGGGAAATCCGTTGGCGGTTTGAACTGCTGCCTTGCGGGCAAAAGATAGGATCTCCCCGAGTAACAGAGCATGGCCTTTTTTAAAAAGTCTTTGAGCAACTCAGGCAAGCGGCGGTAGCAGGATCCTGCCGCCACCACTTGTCTGAGTTGCTCAAAGACTTTTTAAAAAGCCCCGCATTCCCCTCCGCCCATTTGGGTGGGTTTGGGAGGAATGCGCACATTTTAAAAACAGTCTTTGAGCACTGTTTGCAGCTTGCCTGAGTGGCTCAACGTTCACAGCTTGCCTTTCTGGGGCTGCCCAGAAATGGCCCCAGAGCCACGAGCACAACGAGACGGGAGGCCTTATTATTATTATTATTATTATTATTATTACCCCCTCCCTCCCCGCCAAGTCTCTCCTGTCATGTCCGCCCTTCCTCCTCCTCCTCCTCCTCCTCCTCCTCCTCCTCCACGCGACAGACTGTTGAATAGTGGGTTCACTACACCGGAGATCCATCAACACAGCTTTATTGCACGACAACGAGGACAGACGAACACGAAGCAAAGACAAGGAAACACACATGCGTATTTATACAGACGCTGCCAGGAGGTAGCTGTTAATTGACTGCAGCTGGTCTGCCCTCAGTTAACCCACTCCTCCCCGGCAATGCTGCCTGTACCTTCACTACATAACACCCCTTCCCCTTATCTAAAACTTTATTCACAAATAAAATCCTGTAAATACTTTGGTCGGCTCCTCACCCGCTGTGAGCGTCGTAATTCTGTGGCTACCTCAGTTTCACCTTGTTCCTGGTTATTCCTTTCTATCGGACCATTCACTGTCTCTTCTTCGCAACCCAATTCTCCCTCTGGGATAATCTCCTGCTCCAAATTTCCTGGTTCGGCTGTTTCCATCTCAATTAGTGGGGTACCCTCTTCCCGTTCACCAAGCCCCCTTGATTCTTCCGCATCAACTACACTCGCCTCAGGAGCCCTGACCGAGTTTGCCCACCTCCGCCGTAGTTGGTCCACATGCCGGCGTAATACCTTGCCTCCTCCAATAGACACCCCGTATGACACTGGTCCCCTTATTTCTACGATGGTTGCTGGAACCCAATCTGGTCCTCTACCATAATTCCGGGCATAAACCCAATCCCCCACTTGAAAAGACCTTGGTGTCTCTGGGGCTTCACGCTGCGGAGGTCGGTCTAATGTCAAGTCTGGATGTAATCTATCTAATAAAGATGTTAACCTCCTATTCATTAACAGCTCAGCAGGACTCCTACCCGTACCCGTATGTGGAGTGATATGCTGCTGTAGTAGGAAATTAGCTAGCCGTGATTGCCAATCTCCCTGCACTATTCTCCGCAAGGACTCCTTAGTCGTCCTCACCATCCTTTCCGCCTGCCCATTAGTCGATGGATGGAAAGGCGCGGCTGTAATATGGCGGATCACATTCGCCGCCATAAAGCGTTGGAACTCGACTGAGGTAAAAGGTGTGGCATTATCTGACACTATAGTGTCAGGCAACCCATGCGTGGCAAACAGCCGCCGCAGTACCCGAACCACTACCGCTGATGTCATTGATGAGACAGTGACTACTTCTAACCATTTAGAAAATGAATCTACTACCACAAGGAACACTTGACCTTGGAAGGGGCCAGCAAAATCAATATGCAGTCTCAACCATGGTGTTCTGGTTGTTTCCCATTTCTGGATGGGCGCTTGTGGCATGGCTGGGCGAGACTCCTGACATGGGTGACACACTTGGACCCGTTCCTCAATAGCTTTATCCATCCCTGGCCACCACACGTAGCTACG
This sequence comes from Phrynocephalus forsythii, assembly GCA_029282475.1. NCBI lineage: Eukaryota > Metazoa > Chordata > Lepidosauria > Squamata > Agamidae > Phrynocephalus > Phrynocephalus forsythii. The sequence continues at coordinate 4,327 of JAPFRF010000217.1, read as the reverse complement.
GGCCAAAGCCTTCATCCGTACAATTCCCGGGTGCCCTATATGTAATGCCTCCAAGACTCTCCCCTGCAATTTTGGTGGGATGATAACTCTATTTCCCCACAACAAGCACCCTTTGTGCACCGACAATTCATGTTGGCGTGAACAAAAAGGCTTGAATACACTCTCCAGCTTCCAGGAAGGCCACCCCTTCCATACCCAATTCAAAACTCGAGACAGTATCGGGTCCCTTGCTGTCTCTCTTGCTACATCTGATGCATGCAGCGGTGGGTCGGGTAGGTCCTCTATTAACATGATGCCATGTGCAGGGGCAGGATCCTCATCCGAACTATTCACTGGTAATCGGCTAAGGGCATCAGCATGTCCCATCTCCTTCCCTGGCCGGTAGCATAGACTATATTCATATGCTGCCAAAAATACTGACCAACGCAACATTCGGGGAGACAACACTTGGGGGGTCTGACGTCCGGGGGCAAAAATGCCTAATAACGGTTTATGATCTGTGGCAATTTCAAACGGACGACCATAAACATAATCATGGAATTTCTTTACCCCTGCAACGAGGGCCAGGGCTTCTTTATCAATTTGGGCATAATTTCTTTCCGTTGCCGATAAGGTCCTCGAAAAATATGCAATTGGAGCCTCTCTCCCATCTGGCATGCGATGACTTAACACTGCACCCACTCCGTATGGGGATGCATCACATGCCAATACTATTGGTTTCTTTTCATCAAAATGGGTAAGTACACTATCCGATGATAACAAATTCTTAACAGCATTAAATGCCTCACCCTGCTTCTGACCCCACACCCAAGGGGTCCTCTTATTCAATAACCTGTGTAACGGCTCAGCCACAGATGCTTTATGGGGTAAGAACACATGATAAAAGTTTAACAGCCCCAAGAAAGATTGCAATTCCCTCTTCGACCGTGGCGCTGGGGCATCCTGTATCGCTTTTACCTTAGCATTGGTGGGATGAATCCCGGTAGCATCTATCAAATATCCCAGAAATTCCACCTGTGACACCCCAAACTGACACTTTTCTTTTTTGGCCTTCAACCCTGCATCTTGTAACCGACCCAACACTTCGTGAAGACGCTTCAACAGTTCTTCCTTGGAACTCCCGGCCACAAGTATATCATCAAAGTATGGAAGGACCCCAGGAATACCCTTCAACAGCCCTTCCATTAAACTCTGGAAAACTCCTGGGGCCACACTGACCCCGAACTGCAAACGCTTAACCTTAAACGCCCCACGATGGGTCACAATAGTTTGAGCTTCTGCGGTGGCATCGTCTACTGCCAATTGTTGATATGCCTGGGCTAGATCCAATTTTGCAAATACCTTTCCCCCCGCCAGCGATGCCAATAAGTGGCTTACTGCTGGTACCGGGTATGAATGCTGTTGCAGGGCCTTATTAATGGTACATTTATAATCCGCACAGATTCGTACTGCTCCATTTGCCTTCAAGGGGGCCACAATTGGGGTTTCCCACCGAGCATTCGCTACTGGTTCTAATACTCCTTGGGCAATCAACCGGTCTAATTCTTCATCTATTCGGGGTTTCAATGCAAAAGGTACCCTCCTAGGCTTCAAACGAATAGGTGCGACCATTGGGTCAAGATTAAAGGATATAGGTGGTCCCTTATATAATCCCAATGACTCATCAAACACCCTCGGGTACTCCTGATAGATTGCCTCTACATCCACCCCATCCACCTGGTGGATTCCCACTACAGTAATCCCCAGTGGTTCAAACCAATCCAATCCCAATAAATTCACACGATGTCCTTTCACTACCACCAGCCGTAAAAGCCCCCTGAATTGTTGATACTGCACTCGGAATGTCCCCATTCCCATTACTGGAACACGCCGCCCTTGAAAATCCATCAGTTGAACTGATAATGGTTCTAACTGCAGTCTTCCCCTTCCTACACAAATCTGCTGGAAAGTGTCTTCTGAGATTATTGATAGAGCTGATCCTGAGTCCACCTCCATCTCACATGGGACCTCCTGTATGTGCACAGTCACTTTAATCTTCTTGCGAGTGCTCATTTGAACACTCTGGATAGGAACCGGATCTGCATAGTTTATAACAGAGTGACATTCCTCCACTTGCAGTCCTCTTTTCTGCTGTTCCCACGATTTGTGCTGTGTCCTGGGTTCTTTGAGCCTTCTGGCTCTGCAAACCCACGAAATATGTCCCTTCTTCCCACAGAGTCTACACAAGGCTTCACGAAAACCACAATGTTTTTTATCATGATTCCTCCCACAAGCTGCACACCCATGTGGCACTTCATTCCTTTTTGCCTTTACAGTCTCGGACAGGTGGACCTCCTCTTCCTCCACGACGTCCTCCCTTGGTGGGTGATTTCTGGCCGCCACGCTCCCTTGATGGATAGTCTCTGGCCTTTGTGGCAGGGGAGGTTTGCGTGCCATGCGAACCTCACGCGTTGATTGCTCAGCTGCTTCCGCTGCTAACGCCTCCTCAAACGCCACTCTGAAGGTCAGCTCTTTCTTAGCAAACAAACGCCTTTGCAGCTTTTCATCTCTTAACCCACAGACCAATCTATCCCTCAATGCCGTCTCTAAATCTGTGAAATTACAATACAATGCAGCTTGTCTCAATGCTGTTATATATTCCGTGATTTTTTCTCCTTCTGCCTGATCACGTTTGTAAAATGCATGCCGGCAGGCTATCTCTGAAGGCTGTGGTGAGAAATGATTCCTCAGCTTCTCTTTAATAACATCAAAAGGCGTTGTCTGCAACAGGGCTGGTGCAATCAACGCCCTCGCGACTTCAAAGGTGGCCCTCCCACACAGGCTAAAAAATGTTGCTCTTTGCAAGGTTGCATCTGTGATCTCTTGGGCTGCCAAATAAAAGTCAAAACGTGTCATATAAGACTCAAAGTCTTCTGCTGTCTCCTCAAAAGGTTCGAATTGCCCCCTCAACTTGCCGCTCATTTTCCCAGCTCTCACGTTACAACTCGGGAGAGGGGGTGCCTCTTCAGCCGACCTAATCCTTCTCACTCGCAATAACTCACGGCTGTCGTTTTTACCTTCGTCGCCAGTGTTGAATAGTGGGTTCACGACACCGGAGATCCATCAACACAGCTTTATTGCACGACAACGAGGACAGACGAACACGAAGCAAAGACAAGGAAACACACATGCGTATTTATACAGACGCTGCCAGGAGGTAGCTGTTAATTGACTGCAGCTGGTCTGCCCTCAGTTAACCCACTCCTCCCCGGCAATTCTGCCTGTACCTTCACTACATAACACAGACAAACGCCGATATAAACACACACACACACCTTTCTTTTTTCTTCACCTGGACTCTCGCGAGGAACGAGGGAGAGAGGGAGAAGGTCCCAAAACGAGAGGGAGGGAGGAAGGGCGGGCTCGAAGGCAAAAGAACCCACGCCAACCCAACCCAACCCAACCCAACCCCCCCTAACCCTAACCCTAACCCGCTCCGCACAAACAAAGGAGCGCTTCGGAGGCCGCCATGTCATGGAGATGGGCAATGGAAGGCGTACCTTCCTCCCCCCCCCACTTGGAGGACTGAATCATCCCCCACCCCCCAATTCTCTCTGCCTTCCTCCCTCCTCCTCTTGGGGGGCGTTTGAATGACCAAGAAGAGCCCCACGGAGGAGGAGGAGGAAGGAGGGAGGGGGGGCCACGAGGCCTTTTTCCTTGGGGGGGGAGGGAGAGAAAAGGGAAAGAGGAGGGGGGAGGTTGAGGGGGGTTGCTTAGAAGGGGGAGGGAAATTTAACGCCTCCTTCTCCCTCCGGACCCCAAGAAGTAAGGGGGGCTCCTCTCCTGAGAACCGTAACCCCACCCCTCCCCCACGGATTTCATCAGCAACGCCCCCCTTTTCCTCCTCCTCCTCGTCCCCACATAAAGGGATGCCCAAGAGGGTCCTCCCCCCTCCCTTGCCACCTCTCCTCCCCCATGGCACTCCCCCCAATCGCATTGCAACCCCCCCCCAAATTGCTATTGCACAACACACCTCCTCTTCCAGGAGAACCTTCTTTTTTGGGCGGGTGGGATTTAAAGTCTCCTGAAGAACAGGCCCCCTCCCTGGGAGCATTTCCTCCTCCTCCTCCTCCTCTTCTTCTTCCCCATTTCAGGTGCTAAGCCTTTTACCCAGACCAGTTTTTGCGCCGCTGCGGAGCCATGCGCTGACGGACGCCTGATTTCGGATGTGCAGTCTGTGTGTATGGATGGGGCCTAGGATGTGATAGTGGTTTGGAGTTGATCCTGGGTAAAAATCAGGTAGTTCCGTGTGGTTCCCTGCCTTGGAACCATATTTTTGCACCACTGC
>JAPFRF010000373.1:0-35545 GCA_029282475.1 Phrynocephalus forsythii | reverse complement strand
ATAATCCCTTTAGAGTGAGGATATACAAACATCCATGCAGAGGTTCTTGTTTGCTTTTGTTTGGTTTAAAAATTTTCATAGCCTGTTTAGGAGATTCATGGCAGAATTAGGAATCCATAGCTCTGTCAGGTCCAGCTGACTGGTACAGCCAGTTATAAAACATTTATTTTTATATTTTGCAGCCATGTTGAGGGAGGCAGGGAAAGGCCCCTGTAAACTCGCTGGTATGTTATCCCCACCCCACTCTGCTTTCTGTTCACAGGGTTTTGTTTTGTACTGATGTGTGCTTGTGCTTCCTGACTAAATTTTGTTCACCTTTGCTGGAAGCCCTGGGTACAGCCTCTCACCCTCTCTTGCATTGATCCCTTTGGAATGAACAGGAAGTATGCAAGCTCTTCATAGGTTCATTTCCTAGGGCTCTCTTGGGAGGTGTTTTCCACAGTTGTACCACTTTTGGTCTTTCTGTTTCAATTCCTGTATTTCATTTTAGGAGAATACCTTTTGGCATCTTTGGGAGGATAAACTTTAAACGGCAGTATTCCTTTTTGGTTTGGGTTGTTGTTTTTGCCAAGTTTTTTTCTTCCAGTGTTTACAGTTGACAAAATGTTTTTAAAACTTTGTTGTGTTTAAATGTCTATGTAAAATAGTTGCCTTTTTAAAAGAGAGAGAGTGTGTGCGCAAGAGAGAGAGAGAGAGAGAGAAATTGAGAGAGAAAGTAAATACAGGCTATATAGATGGTAGGTTGACCAGCATGCTTGCTTTGCAAAGGAGACATTTTAAAATATGGATGTTTACAATAGTTGTTTCCCTTTATTTCCCCCAACCCTTTTAATTATTATTATAATTATTTTTTCTTACTGGAGTAAGAAAGTCAAGTAAACTTTTATCTTAATCCACCCTTTATTTTTTATTTTAATTTTTGCTTCAGAGGGGCTACGTAATGGCCAAACAGCACCCTGCTTCAGGCTAGCCTCTGATAAGTTTAACTTGAAGCACCTGAAAAGGAGGAGGCAGAGTTCTGAAAAACAGCAGCGCAGGTCTAACATGTGTTGAAAGAATGTGACTTTTAAATGGAAGACACTTAGGCATTGTATTTAACTCATTCACTGAAGTCCATGGGGCTTAACAATGGCAGGCCCTGTGCCCATAATCTCATTTTATATTTAACAGGTAGCATCCCAATAGGGCAAAAGGGCACTGGGTACAAGCTCGTCTTCCCTGCTTATCGGTCAACCAGTGGTAAATCACACAATTCTTTGCTCATTTATAACTCTTTGGTGGCGGTGGGTAGAAGGTGGGCCATTTTATTTTAAGTGAAAATTATCCCCAAATTAACAGCTTTTAATAGTGCAATTGGCTTGGCCAGTTAAATTGTAACATTGCAGAAGACCTGGGTACCAAAAAAAAGTGGTTTTGTAGATGAGCAAAGGGCATGCCAGACCTTTATTACATTCTGGCACAAGTCCCGTTATGAGCAAGGCCAGGGTCTACTTCAGAAGCTCCCATCACATTCAGCTTGAGCATTCGTATGTTGTGTATGCAGCAGACCACTTTCCCTCAGACCCAAACCTCAGATGGCGATATATGGCTCTTCTGTCAGAATCAAGAGGTCGCCTGAGTTGGCCGCGACATTGAAGGGGAACACTTAATAGCGTTCAAGACGTTTGAAGAAAGTTCCTTCAAGATTTTATTGGAGCACAACCCAAATTTAAGGCAGGGATAAAAAAAATTGTGAATCCATCGTAAAGGACGAAAAAACTTGAGAATATTTCCTCTCAACCCTAAGTGACAGAATTTTGTATATTTCATATTTCCCTATTTTCTTATAGACCAGGCTGTTGACATGCCGTGGCTCACCCAGGACCAGACCGTTAGGATCAGGTTCTATGTTGAGAATCCTTCCCTAGAGCTCTGCCTTGAGCATGGAAGGTTAGAATGTGAGTCTCCAGAATGGCTCACCCCTTATTGCATGAAGCATTTGCCCAAAGGCTGAAACATGCATGCCCTGGATTGCTGATCCACATTTCTTTCCAGGAGGCATGTTATGGGGGAGTCCCTTTTGAATGGTGACCCTATGTGGGTTTGTCAAAATCAATGTGCTGAGATCTACAACCTTGCTTAAAATGTTTGTTGGCTTACTGTGTTCAGTCCATAGGGAGACTGGAGTCCTCTTATATGCAAAGCTGTGCGTGTCTGTGTGCTGTTGAACATTTTTGCCCTCTAGGAAACTCTTAACCACCTGCTCTGTGATGGTGCTAGGTCAGAGTCAAAACCGTGTACAGGCAAAAGGTTCTTGACCTTGTCCCTTCTTTCCTACTCGGGGAGTCGCTCCCTAAGCTCAGCCAAGGCAAAGGGGGGGTTGTACAATAAAGGGCTGGTCTCAGAAGATAAGTTTTAAAAATACTCTTCTTGTTTAAAAATATATGATGGAAACTATGTTTTCTTTCAGCCTACATAATATATAAGTAAGAAGCAGTGAAGCTCAACTCTTGGGGACACAGCAACTCATGTTAGTATCAATGGCTCATGCAAATGACCCCTTGAAAGCCCCATAGAAGTGAGATTTTATTTTTATTTTTGCACTGTAAAGCCATTCAGGGATCACAAGCTAATCCAAAGGCCCAGGTGGCTCCGGTACGTTCTCTGGTCTGTATCTGAGCAAAAGATTCCCTGTGAAGGAAGTTCCTTGCATGTGACTAAGTCTCACATTCAAGATCTTTCTAAGGCATTGAAGCCAACAGCATAACCATGGTCCTGAGCTGTCTTGGAGCATTTCTGGAAAATTACTCTGTCGTCTGGGAGAGAAGCAGAATCCCTTTTCCTCCACTTATTAAGAATACTATTAAAATCTGAATAAAACAAAACCTGGAAGGTTGGATGTCATCAAGCCTTCAGAGCTGGCTTATCCAGTCATCCAACAGTCTGCTTAGCCTTACTCAACGGTTCAGTCCTGTTGTGCATGATCACCCCAAAAGATGTGTATCACTGTCCGAGGCTAGGCTCCCCTCTTTCGTTTAAGTTAAAGCCTAACATTGACAGATATTTTTCCCGTCGTCTTATACCCAAAGCTGTGATTTTGCTGTTTTTAAAAACTGTACAAATGGGAATTTGGGGGATGGAGAGAAAAGGCGGGGGAGACCAGCCCATTGTATAGAATTTTTTTTCATTATTAAAATAATAATTTCATTAGAACTGCAAGCTTGTGCACTGTGGGTGCGTGAATATCTTAGTGTGAACTGTGTTTTTTGTCATAGTATCAAAAACATTAAAATCAGGAAAAAAAGTCATCATAGTTTGGATATGGAAGGTGTAGCGGGAATAGTTTGGGTGATGAAGAAGAATCCAAATGATGAAACCTTGATTTCAGGATGTTTAAAATGAAGATAATACAGCTGTTCTCAACCGAAGAGTAGCCTTTAAATAAATACAAAGCCTGCGAAATTGAATGTGATATATAACATTCCTTTGCGCTAAGGTAATGGGGGCCAAAGGAAGGGAGGAGGTGGCAGTGGGGAAGACGGTGGTCTGGCCTAAGCAAAATGGAGCCACATGTTTTGAAAGAATAATCTCATGTACACAGTCTTACAATGTGGCATCTCTCAGCTATATAATTTTAAACTGTGAAAAATAAGTCTGTCATTTTGCTAAATGTAGGGTGGCATGGGGCCCGCTTTTCTGTTGTTTTTGTTTCCTCTTCAGCTCCTGGTGGTGATGGAAATGGAGGCTATATTTATATTGACACACACAGGACACTCGTTCACACATGCCACATCCCTCCATCTTTGTAGGCAACCAGGAATGAGGAATGTTGAACTCGACTATGTGCCATGAATGGCCTTTGTTTATGAAGGTGTTGCAGAGGGAGAGACTTTGGCCCTTAAAGGAATTGGCTTTAGAGTTCTCACATGGGTTTTCTTCCAGGGGGAAAAAGTTTGGTTGGAGTCCTAAACAGTTCAACTTTTTGCTTCCTTGAGAATGGCCACCATGAAGATTTGTATTCATGTGTATCCTTGTTACCAACAGTTTCCATTCTGCCTCATACCTCTGACACTGTTACCTATTACACATGGAATAGCTGATGGCGGGGAAATATTGCCATGATCTGCTGATTCTTACCCCATTACAACTCCACCCCTTCTCCTTTCAATGAGGGCAAACAGGTGAATTATTTTCTGAAAGGAATCTCCTAGAAGAACTTATTCAATGAGGCTGGTTTAGGTTGCCTCTTCGAGGCGTAGCAACCAGGGTGAACTCAAACAGAAACCCAGTTGAAAAACTGAGAGTTCCAGGATGTTTTGATGACATGTTGGCCTTGTTAGACAAGAGCAAAGTCACGATTCCTGAAGGGGAAGAAAACAACTCAAAGCGTTTGCACCTCTGTGCTCTCCTCCGTGCAGGAATTCTTCAGCTTAGCTGCCATAGTAATTGGGTGCTGTATGTGCTTCTTGAAAAGCTCTTTGGTGCAAGAGCCTAATCCCTTCTTGGCATCCATAGCACTTCTTGCCTCAGAGCTCTTGGTAACTCACATTTTGTGGCACAGAAATTGGCAGCCACCACAGCTTCTCTGCGGATTAACTCCTGTTAGCAGTCCGTCTACGCTGTTGGCAGAGAAGGAGGTGTTTGAGAATATGTTTGTTTTTCTTTTTATATAAAAATGAAGTATTTGTTTTGCAATTTTTAAAAAATTGAGTCTTCACATTAGTTTTATTTTTATATATGTATATTTTATTTTTCAAACAGACACAAACTTTTGAAGAGGGACCAACAATACACTGTTTACAATGCATATATTTATATATGTATGCGTCATACATATATATATCTAGCCACCCAGCTTCTCATAGTACAGTAAACATGTATTTCATGCAATGTATTAGGAAAATAGCACATTCTCTTGCTTGATTTTTCCCCCATGGGATTTTTTTTTAACTGTGTGTATTTTATTTCCTCCTCACTTCTTCTGTGGATGTTTTTCTGACCCCTGGAATTCAGTTAGGCAATGGTGATAGTAGTTCTCAGTCCTCCATTCACATCTCTACCCAGCATTCCCTGTTTTAGGGGCCTTCTCTCTTGTTATAAAAAACAACAAAAGACAAAAAACTTTTTACTGAGTGAAACATGGATACCACCTTTATTTCCATTCTCACCAATGTAAATACTGATACTAACGGAGAATTTTGACTTTGCATTCTGTCAGAATACTTGTGTTCAAATAAAAATTACCAAAAAAAACCCCATCCCCCCACACATCCTGTTGTTATTTTAATATGGTTTAGATGCCTACTGCATGGATCTTGTAACTGTTTTGTGAGACCCATAAGCAAATGTCTTAAAGCAGATGTCTTAAAGTAAATTGTTAGCAAACTGGACCTGAGATAACCCAGAGCACAGAGAGAAATTCCTTGTTCCCTGAGCTCCTTGCCGTCTGAAGATGCCAGCCACAGAGTCTGGTGAAACATCAGGGAGAAAAACCTCCAGAACACGGCCAAACAGCCCAAAAAACAACATCTCACGCAGCAGAGTAGAATTGCTAGCATCTGCAGTTTCAGGGATGAGGTGGAAGATGGGATCAGTCTCTCCTAGAGAACCAATGCCTCAATTAACTCTGTTTGGGTTGATGGACACAAAATCGAGCCTGTCATAAGCCAGCTTTTGGGGGTTCCTCTGAATTGAACTAAATACCAGGAGCACTAACCCAGCAATGATACCAGATGTTATGTTGTTATTTGACTTCCTTTATTGTCATTTTCCTGGCCACTCTTTACAGAAATGAGGGAACGTAGTAATGTTTTAAGTGGCTGGATGCTACAGGCAGACATGTGCAGTGGGCAGTACAAAGCTGCCTGACACCAAATCACTTGGGTCCATCTGGTGCCTCTTGCACCCAAGTGTTAATGTGCTGTGCAACATCTACTTCTAGCTGTGGCAAACTCAAGGCACAGGGACATAGGTCTCTATACCTGCTCTCAAAGTGAGGGTTCCTTGGCCACTTGATTCCTTCCCCCACAAACCTTTCCCAACAGAGGGTTCAAATTTAGCATGGAAGCAGCAGAGTGGGCTAGTTCTCTTTTGCTGGGAAGCCGTCTGGAGAATTCCTTGTATCTCCCCCCTTTTACTACTTTGATATTTTTAGGCTAGGAGGAAGAAGCACAAGTCTGGTTAAGTGAATATATCTATCTTCATCACATGTTCTCATCACTTGTTAAACAAACAAAAGGCCATAATCATTTCCATGTTATGCACTGTGTCTGAGCCATAAAAAAGAAGGCTTCCTACCAACCTTCCAGATACACGTGCCAAATATTAATTGATCTTTTCATCTACTCTCTGATGTTTGTACTTTAGAATCATAGAGTTGGAAGAGACCTCAAGGGCCATCTAGTCCAACCCCCTGCCATGCAGAAAACCGCATCACCGTGCTTCTGACCTATGGCCATCCAGCCTCTGCTTAAAAACCTCCAAACGAGGAGACTCCACCATCCTCCGTGGCAGCATATTCCACTGCCAAACAGCTTTAACTGCCAGGAAGTTCTTGCTAATGTTTAAATTGAATTTCTTTTCCTGTAGTTTGAGAACACTACCCTGTGTCCTAGTCTCTGAAACCATGGAGAACAAACCAGTCCCTTCTTCAGTGTGACATCCTTTCACATATGTAAACATAGCTATCATATTCCCCCTCAGGCTTCTTTTTGTAAGGCTAAACATTACCAACTCCCTAAGCCACTCCTAGTAAAACATTTCTTCCAGACCCTCAGTCATCTTGGTCACCCTCCTCTGGACTCTTCTGCCCTCTGAAAGGGTAGACAACTTTCTGAATGCAAAACAGGGCTCTTGATTACTGAAGTGTGGCAAGACCCAGTACTGACTTTCTAGATGCAACATTTGCATCCATGGAGTGTACCCATTACAGTTTCTTCTAAATAATAATTGGGACAGGGAAATAGGATTTGTCCTTTTATAAGGTGAAATGTTCATTGCAAGTTGCAGCTAAGGACTTCCTTTAAGTCTAACCTAAACAGCACCAGACCTTTGGCATTTTGCCCTGCAAAGCTTGTTTGCTTTTAATCAGAACTAACATCCACACTCACTTCAGATATTAAGTTTTTAATCTAAGATGGTTCCACTGAGCACATTAATCAAAGTCCCATTTGACAAACTCAATTATGATGCACTTTTCATAAGCAAATCCTGGAGGTGAACAGATTTTTCCGTCTGTTGTTCATTTGACTTATTCAGATACAAGAAATAAAAGCGCTTGTTGGAAAGGAACTGGATATTTAAAAATGGCAGTGCTTTGGCTCCTCAAACGTCTTTGTCAATACCATTGTTGAATAATCGTATGCAAACATCCAGTAGTCCATTACTCCTGTTATTTGTTGGTTGAAGAATTTAAAAAGAACATGGCTTTGTATACTGGATGAAATCCTAAACATGGTATATGCTCTATGTTTCATGTGTTCCATTTATAAAAGAAGGGCCCAGTGTCTGGAACATTAACCAGCCAAATGCCCTGTCCTGGTTTTGACATCAGGGCATTCCTTCTGAGTAGGGAGGTTCTAATCTAGATTATCTGGATTTATTGCAATATACAGTTCTTGGAATACACTGGCAATGAAGATGGAATTCCAATCCAAAAAAACTGTAGTGGTTCAAAAACCAATACAGATTGTAACATCATTAAAATGTGTTATCTGCAAGGTATGCTAGTCTAATTTAAGTGGCTGCCAACACTGAAGAATTTATAATCTGACAAGACCACTTATCATCTAGTCAAGTCAACAGACAAGTACAGAATGGGTACTGATGACAATTTTTAACAGATCAACAAGGTATCCCTAAAAGCCAGGGTTTACTGTGTGGAATGCTATTACCTCGCCTTTCTCAGCTGTGGCAAGAAGATAGAATTCCAGCATATTTGAAGTGGTTCTACTTCACAAAAAGCCAGAGGTGGGTTGAATTCCTTGCATTTGTTTCTAAGGAATGGCACCCATTTTGTTCTAAATTGTCCCTCAACAAAGAGGTTTGTGGCTCCCCCCCCCCCCATTCTAGTAGGAAAAATAGTAACAGCTCTCCTAAAGTGTTAGACTGTATTCATTATGAAAGCCTGGCTAGAAGATGTACTTACTCTGGAATACCCTGTAGAGCTTCATCTGACTTGAGCACATGTAGCTTTTGTGCACCAGCAGTTGCTGGGATGAACAATAAGTGGCTCTTCCATAAGTGTGTTAATCTTGCAGACAGCAGTGCAGACATTGGCTTTAATTTTTGGTGTCGTGGGTCACATAAAGGTGTGCTCAAATGCTAAGTCTGTTGCCTCCAGGGCCAGAGGCCGAGTTAAGCAGCAAAGCAGGGTTAAACACATTTGAGACTGAGCATTTTATTTTAGTTATTCCAGGACTAACGCTGGAGTTCAGGATCAGACTTTTTCTTTCTTATGCCTAAGAATGGATTGGAAAATTAGATTCTTCCTTCAGATATGGTTGGATTGATGAGCAGGTATATTGATATCCCATAGACTATTGGAATAAGTTTCATGTGTACTTTTCTGGAAGGATTCGATTCAGGTCTTCACAGTTCTGCCATGTGCTGGGTCGGCTATAGTCTTTGTATGCCTTCCTAGCAGAGATCAATGATGCAGCTGCTACTAGGGACAATCCATGCTAGCAAGAAGTTTGAGGATAATCACATTAATTCAGAGTGTAGGAGCGGCTCTGTGGACATCATCATATTGGAAAGATGAGGATCATCATATTGGATAAGAGATATACAAATAGCCACAAACATTTGAGGAAAAGAGAAAAAAAATGTGTCCCAGCAAACAGACGTTGTGTCCATCCCACTCATCTTTTTCCTAAAGTTGATGATGGCATTAGAAGATGGTCACGTACCGTAGATGGAAAACACCATTTTGGGGCTTCTTGGGAAATGGTGAGGCATGAGATTCAGGATCTCCCCTCCACATTTAATGGCACACACTCACACTTCTCTCTTGACCTTTTACAAATTGCTTCTAAACATGTAAACATTACTAGTGCTAAACCTTCTACAGTCCACAAGCCCATGCTTTTGTTTTTGTGTTCTAGTTGTTTCTCTGTCTCCCACGCAACCAGTACTGCTCATTCCTGCTCTCCTGTGTTGAATTTTTTCTTGCCTTGATGATTGTTGTGGGAGCTTGCTCTGTGATTAGAAATGGATATGAGATCAGTTGCTTGGCGTTACCTTTTGCTCCAGAGCTCATCCAGCAACCTGTCAGCCCCTTAACTTTCTCAGCTGGGTAAACACTTAATAAGATTCAGTGATAATTGGCTGTCCTAATTAAAAAATAAAAAGTTGTTGTTGTAGCAAGGAATTGGGAGACCTTCTGGAGTGGCAGGTGATGGGGTTCAAAAAAAGGAGAGTTTGTCCCTTCCATCTTTCCTTCCTTCCTAAAAGAAGAAAGGTAGTCTTGAATTGTTTCCTCTTCCCAGATGCAGTACTCTTAGTTTGAATTTGTTTGGGCATTTATACACGACCCCTAAACTCCGGGGCAAATGGCTCCCAGCTCCGGAGATTAAAAATGTTTACCCACCAGCTCTGGAGTTAAGAGGAAATTAAGTGCGACCCCGCCCACTTTAGCGCATCCCAGCGCAGCTTTCAGGTACCTGCTTTTTGGATGTGACAAATATTTGATCCGGTGTAAGGATAGTGAGTGCGGGGCTCTCCTGGCTTCTGTTTGTTCTTTTTTTGCGCCCCGCCCCTTTAAGAGATCTGAATGCTGCCGGGAACAAAACGGAGGTAAACCGGCATTCTTTTCTTTCTTTTTTCTCCCTCCCCTCAGGCAGCCAGCAACCAGGAAGTGCGGAGGGGGGTGGGGACAGAGGAAGAGCGACGAACCCCTAAGATCTCTGGTCCGAATTTAAGTGGCCAGCGGATCTTAGGGGTCGTGTAAAAAGGCCCTTTGTTCCTGCAGTGGAAAAGGGACAACTGCAAAGTTGTTTTCCTGGCTCTCTTGTGGATTGTTTCTTCAGAAAGATATTTTCTTCTTCTTTTCTTCTCAGAAAAGACATAGTGGAACTGGAAAAGGGGAAGAAGAGAGTGACTAAAATGATTACTGGCCTGGGGGACCTCCCTCATGAGGAAAGGCTAAAACATTTGGGGCTCTTTAGTCTGGAAAAAGGCACTTGAGGTGGGTATATGATTGAGATGTACAAAATAATGCAGGACATGAGTCAAGTGGATAGAGGGACACTCTTCTCCCTCTCACAAAATACCAAAACTCAGGGACATCCACTCAAACTGAGAGGTGAAAACAGATAAAAGAAAATACATCTTTACCTGCCACAGGATATGGTAATGGCATCTGGCCTGGGTGCTTTCAAAAAAGGATTGGACAGATTCCTGGAGGAAAAGTCCATCACAGGTTACAAACCATAATGGAGGTGTGTAATCTCCAGTCTTAAAACCGGGGTACTTCAAGGACCAGGTGCACAGGAGTGGTATCAGGAGACAGATATCTAGTCTCGTGTGCTCCCAGAGGCATTTGCCAGGGCCACTGTGAGATACAGGAAACTGGACTAGATGGGCCTTTGGCCTGATCCAGCATGGCTCTTCTTATGTTATTATGTTCAATTTGAACATTTTAAGGCAATTTCTGACCTTCAGCAATCTTTACACAAAAAGGTGACCTGCTGGAGGGCAAACAATAGAGAAGATGAAGCAACAGCAGGGAGTGCGATATTAAAAGTGAAAGAAGTACGAAAGCAAAACATTTTATAAGCCAGGAATGAAGGCACCACTGCAGATACAAATGCAGCCTTTAAGCATTTCAAAGAGCTAATACATCACAAACTAATAAGAAAATAAGCTAATAAGGGGAGTATTGCAATGTTTGAGGTCTGTATCCAAGAATGCCATCTCGCATCTGCCCACAGATATTAGGATCTCCAGCACTGAATTGACCCATGTGCATAAAGAACGTATGACTGTCACTTAGAAGGATTTAGCTTTAATTAGGCAGCTGGCATACCATGGCTACCACCTTGTGTGTTGTGTCGTTACAGTCGTGACCGACTCTTCGTGACTCCATGTCCATGGAGTTGTCTTGGCAGGAATACTGGAGTGGATTGCCAGTTCCTACTCCAGATGCCTACAGCACCTGGTATTCCCTGGTGGTCTCCCATCCAAGTACTAACCAGGGCTAACCCTGCTTAGCTTCCGAAATCAGGCGAGATCGGATGTGCTTAGGGCATCTAAGCAGCTTAACATACATTTATTATTCTGTCCTGTCATTAGCCACTATGATAATTTCAGGACTGGGGGTATATAACTCCCCACTTGCTTTCTCCTCACAAGAAATGTTGAGAAACAGCAAACAACATTATTCTCCTTGCAACTGAGTTTGGAAAAGAATTTCCTGGGGCCCTCAATAGACTCCATATATTATATGGGATATGCCTATGCCTCTGCCTCTCTCTCTCATTCTCTCTCTCTCTCTCTCTCTCTCTCTCTCTCTCTCTCTCTGTATCCATGTACAGGAATGTATGCCTCTGCATGTTAGCTCATACCTTGGCTAGGATTGCCATCTAGTGGACAGCCAACAGCAGATATGTGCTTTGCTTCACAACTTGTCCAAAACAGATTCATAGACTCGTAGAATCGTAGAGTTGGAAGAGACCTCAAGGGCCATCCAGTCCAACCCCCTGCCATACAGGAACCCTCATCACAATATTTTCAACAGATGGACATCCAGCTTCTGCTTAAAAACCTCCCAAGAAAGAGACTCCACCACCCTCCATGGCAGCATATTCCATTGCCAAACAGCTCTGTCATCAAGTTCTTCTTCGTGGACTCTGTGAATCCACACAATGGGTCTTTGCGCCTGCGCGCCTGAGTTACTGGTCGTTCCAAAGCTCAAGGCGTATAAGCCCCTCCCCTGCATGCGCATGCTCACCCATCTCCCGCCTTGCTGACTCAGTTCCTTTTTGCCGCCGCTGAGCGAGGTCGCATGTCTCCAAGCTCCTGCAAAAAATAAGGAAAGTGAAACTTATTCATTCAATTTGATTTTATTCCTTTTATTCATTTTCCTCCCAAGTTCCCCCCCTCCAAAGTTATTAGTTTGACTTTTCTCTTTTGGACGCCCGCCCCTAGGGCGGAGGGGTGGACACACACACACACCCGTAGTTGCGGGCGCGCCAACGGTTTATGGCCACGGCAGCACTTTTTAAACAGTGCGAGGCCTGTTCAAACAGAATTCCGTTAGCTGACGGACACAGTTTGTGCTTGTATTGTCTGGGAGAGGCTCACCAAACCGCACTCTGCCCACATTGCAAAAAGCTAACGAAACCGGCCCTCAAACACCGCCTTGAACGTTTAAGGGCTTACTTGTGGGAAAAGTCCCTCAAACCGATGGAAACCCACTCGGAAGCATCTATGCCTTCCACTTCCTCAAAATCAAAGTCTTCAAACAAGGGGAAGATGATTGAAAAAAAGGAAGAAAAAACATCTCCAGCCAGCTCCGATTCCGGAGAAAAGATCAAAGGGCTTGGCTTCCGATGTGTGAACAACGGTGGCGACGCTGAAACCACCCACACTTGTTTCATCCGAGTCACACGGCGTAGAGGGGGCTCCGAGCTCAGCGCAGGTTAGCGCCCAGTCTCTTGATGTCACCCGAGACGAGCCTTGGTCCCATGCCTTTGGAAATCAGGCGACGGGTACCCGTGAACCCCCTCATAGCCCTATGATTCTATCGGCCTTACCGCCAGGCCAACTCGTCCATGATAGGGACATGGCCACACTCAGCTACAATCCGTTGTCGCACCTACAAAATCTACAGGCTGCCTCCACTACTACAGCTCTTCAACACTCAGACATCAAAGAGCAGGGGATGGAATCCCCCAGACGCCTGGGCATGCAAAGATCGCCCACCACGAGACCAGGCATAGAGGAGAGAGTGGTCCCTGATGCCGGGCAACACCCGAGAGGCCAACAGCCTATGGCATCCCCAGGCAGGGGCAGGAAACAGGTACGGGCAGAGACCCATGATACCACCTCCTCGCCCTTGCCCTCTCCCAGATGTCGCAAACCACGACGTCGGCAGGGCAAGCGACGCAGACGTCATGAATCTTCTTCCTCATCATCTTCAACACGGCATCACAAAAGCAAACGCCATGCCAAAAAGAAGTGCCCTCATGCTTGTATGGTGTCTAGCTCATCTGACACCAATTCCTCTACCACTTCTTCTTCCACCTCCCCCAAACATAGAAGGCGCAGAAGGGGTACACTGAAGCCAAGGGCTCGTCGCCCTCTGGTGTCTAACACTGACACCATCCCAGGTGCAGGCTTCCCAATTCAGTACCCGCAGGTCCCCACTGACATCACACCGCAATCAGTGGCTCCTCAGGTACCACGACCACAGCTGCCAGACTCACCAGCCACTATGGATTGCCCAATAACCGACGAATCCGACACGGGAGCACCCTCTCAATCCTCCCATAGGTTGACTCTCTCAATATCGAGACACTCAGAGACTGACATAGACGAAATAACATCTTTCACTCCAATAGAAGATTTTAAGAACTACTCACAAATGGTACATAAAATTGCACAAGTCACGGGACTGCAAGTGCAACTTCCAACAACCAGCGATGACTGTAATTTTTTTAGCCACTTACACAAAACGTGGCCACCTCTGTTGAGGATGAAATTCATCCCCGCTATGCTGGATAAAGCCAAAGAAGCCTGGGTTAAACCTTCTTCCAATCCCTTGATTCCAAGGATGGAATGTAGGCATGTAGATTTGGGTGAACCGGTGGATATAGTCTATCTGGATTTTCAAAAGGCTTTTGACACAGTCCCTCACCAGAGGCTGCTGAGAAAATTGCATAGTCAGGGGATAAGAGGGCAGGTCCTCTTATGGATTGAGAACTGGTTGAAATCCAGGAAACAAAGAGTAGGTGTCAATGGGAAATTTTCACAATGGAGAGAGGTGAAAAGTGGTGTGCCCCAGGGATCTGTCCTGGGACCAATGCTTTTCAATCTGTTCATAAATGACCTGGAGACAGGGATAAGCAGTGAGGTGGCCAAGTTTGCAGATGACACAAAACTTTTCTGTGTGGTAAAAACCAGAGAAGATTGTGAAGAGCTCCAGAAGGATCTCTCCAAACTGGGGGAATGGGCTACGAAATGGCAAATGCGTTTTAATGTAGCCAAATGTAAAGTAATGCATATTGGGGCAAAAAATTATCAAAAAGGGGATTGAAAATAAAACAGCCAACATGATAATGCCATTATACAAAACAATAATAAGGCCGCACCTGGAGTATTGTGTACAATTCTGGTCACCGCATCTCAAGAAAGACATAGTGGAACTGGAAAAGGTGCAGAAGAGAGCGACTAAAATGATTACTGGGTTGGGGCACCTCCCTTATGAGGGAAGGCTAAAACATTTGGGGCTCTTTAGTCTGGAAAAAAGGCACCTGAGGGGGGATATGATTGAGACGTACAAAATAATGCAGGGCATGAGTAAAGTGGATAGAGGGAAGGTCTTCTCCCTCTCACAAAATACCAGAACTAGGGGACATACACTCAAACTGAGGGCTGGGAGAGTAAGAACAGACAAAAGAAAATATTTTTTCACCCAGCGCGTTGTTAGTCTATGGAACTCCCTGCCACAGGATGTGGTGATGGCATCTGGCCTGGATGCCTTCAAAGAGGATTGGACAAATTCCTGGAGGAAAAGTCCATCACAGATTACAAACCATGATGGAGATGTGTAATCTCCAGGCTTAAAACCAGGGTCCTTCAAGGGCCAGATGTAGGGGAGTGGTATCAGGAGACAGATATCTAGTCTCATGCGCTCCCAAACGCATCTGGTGGGGCCACTGTGAGATACAGGAAGCTGGACTAGATGGGCCTTTGGCCTGATCCAGCATGGCTCTTCTTATGTTCTTATGACAGCCTGTACAAAACTCACAGTGAGGGCACGAACTTCCTTATGAAGCACCCCTACCCAATTCAATGATAGTGGATGCCACACAAAACAGAGGGAAGTCACATTCCAATACTACCCCGAGCAATAAGAAGGCTCGGAAGCTAGATCTCATTGGCAGGCGTCATTACTCCCTTGCCTCATTCTCCTTGAGAGCACTGAACTATTTGTGTGCCATGGAGGTTTATACACGCCACCTCCTACTCACCTTTCCGGAATTCATACAACATCTTCCGGAAGAGCAAAAGGCCAAGGCACAGGCCTCATACCAGATGATAACCTCCCTTCACATCACCTGGCAAAGCATCATGACAGATGCATGGGTATTGTCAATTATCGAAAGGGGATACCGAATTCAATTTCACCATCGGTCCCCACTGGGAAGAGTCATCTTCACACCACCCTCCCAAGTACTAAGGGAGGAAGTCGCAGCTCTAATAAAGAAACAAGCTATAGAGCTAGTGCCATCAGGAGATCAATCAGGCTTCTACTCTCGATACTTCACAATACCCAAAAAGGACGAGGGCATTCGTCCCATTCTAGACCTTTGAAGACTAAAAACCTTTATTCGAAGAAAGAAATTCCACATGGCTACACTAGACACCATCATTCCGATGCTGCAACAAGGAGACTGGTTCGTCGTCCTCGACTTACAAGATGCTTATTTCCATCTCTCCATAGCTCCCCAAGACCGGAAATACCTTCGTTTCCGGATGGGAGGCTCAACTTACCAGTTCAAAGCCCTGCCCTTTGGTCTCTCCTCCACCCCGCAGGTGTTTACAAAGTGCATGGCATCCGTGGCGGCCTTCCTCAGGCTCCAGGGAGTCCACGTCTTTCCACATTTAGACGACTGGCCCCTGGTGGCACCTACAAAACAAAAGGCAGAGAAGGACAGAGACCTCACCATAAAGATCCTAACATCCTTAGGACTTCGGCTCAACAAGAAGAAGTCCACCCTTTTCCCATGCTAGTCGGTACAATACATAGGAGCACTCCTGGACGCTCAAAGGGCAGAGGCATGACTAGCTCCAGATTGCCCACGAAAAATCAAACAGGCTCTGCAGCCGTTTCAAACCTCCAACAAGGTTTCGGCACTTCAAGCCGAACGCCTACTAGACCTAATGGCCTCCGCCACAGCCATCCTACCACATGCCAGATTCCGCATGAGACCACTGCAGGCATGGCTTTTAACCAAGTTTCGCCCACACTGCGACAACCCCTCAAAACGGTTCAGGGTCACCTCCTCTCTCCTCATGAACCTGAAGTGGTGGAAGTCCTCCCGCAATCTCAAAGTGGGAAGGCCCCTCAAACAACGTTACCCATCCATCCAGGTAACGACGGATGCCAGTACCACCGGCTGGGGCGCCACATGCAACCACCTCTCTATCCATCACAGGTGGACACCCAAGGAGCGAATCCAGCATATCAATTACCTGGAACTCCTTGCCATTTTCAAAGCCCTCAAAGCATTCAAACTCCTCCTTGCCCACAAAATGGTCCAAGTAACGACCGACAACACCACGGCACTCTATTACTTGAACAAGCAAGGAGACACTCACTCGAATTCTCTACTGCACCTCACCCTCAAACTTTGGCGATGGTGCATAACCAAGGACATTCACCCGATAGCCATACACATTGCATCATGCAACAATGTGGTGGCAGACAAACTGAGTCACCTCACTCATGACAACCACAAGTGGAGCCTCTCAGAGGCGGTGTTCCGCATCCTCTGTACCAGGTGGGGAACCCCGATCATGGACATGTTTGCATCTCAAGCCAACACCAAGTGCAGCTGGTACTGCTCCAGAGCAGGCATCGGCAAACACTCACAGGGAGATGCCTTTGCCACCGATTGGCCCCAGGGTCTCCTTTATGCATTCCCACCAATACCTCTCATTCAGAGAACCCTGATGAAGATCAGACATCACGGAGCCCATGTCATTCTGCTGGCACCGTGGTGGCCACGGCAGCCATGGTTTCAAGTTCTGCAAACAATGGCGACCGACACCGTCAGGCTGCCGTCAACGCCCAATCTCCTGACGCAACGCCAGGGACAAGTCAGACACCCAGACGTCCTGGCTCTCCACCTAATGGCATGGTACCTCCGCTAACAATTGCTGAGGTACTCACAAACTCCAGGAAGAAGTCTACAAATAACCTGTATGCACATAAGTGGGCATCTTTCCTACCCTTCGCTCGAGCCAACTCTCAACCCTTGAGTCCAACCAACATCCAGGTCCTCCTGGAATTCCTTCTCTTACTCTTCAACAGGGGACTCTCCCTATCTACCTTGAGAGTCTATACTGCAGCCATAGTACCTCATCAGCCACCTGAGTCTGAGGCTGCAGCTCTGTTTACACATCCTAAGCTAAGGAGGTTCCTAACAGGCATTGCCAACCTCCATCCACAACATAAAGCCCTGACACCACAATGGTCTCTCTCCTTGGTGCTTAACTGCCTAACTATGCCGCCATTTGAACCCATGGCTACCACATCTCTGTACCTACTTACCCTGAAAACAGCCTTTCTAGTGGCAATCACATCCGCCAGAAGAGCTTCAGAACTCACTGCGCTCAGAGCGGACCCGCCGTTCCTGAAATTCCATCACGACAGGGTGAAACTCCGTCCAGACATCTCTTTCTTACCGAAGATAGTGTCTTCGTTCCACGTGTCTCAGCCACTTATTCTCCCAACCTTCTTCCCGAACCCAACGACTCACCTGGAGAGGACGCTCCACTCCCTCAATGTCAAGAGAGCACTCCTCTTTTACACTTCCAGGACAGCTCCTGTGAGAAAAACCCACAGGCTCTTCATCAGGACCTCTGAACCATCTCAAGGTCACCAAGTACGCCCCCAATCCATCTCCAGATGGATCACCACAACTATCAAAATGGCATACAATAATGCGCATGTCTCTCTACCTGTCACACCCCGGGCACATTCCACAAGAGCAGTAGCCTCCTCCACTGCCTTCATGAAAGGGGTGCCCTTGGAAGACATATGTAAAGCGGCAACCTGGTCTCGACCGTCTACGTTCCTGAAGCACTACAAACTAGACGTCAGGTCGCAGAGATCAGCCGCATTTGGCAAAACAGTTTTGACAACTGTACTACCATGACTACCCTCTACCGGTAAGTCAGCTTGCCAGTCACCCATTGTGTGGATTTACAGAGTCCACGAAGAAGAAATGCAGGTTACTTACCTGTAACTTAAGTTCTTCGAATGGACCTCTGTGAATACACACCACCCACCCGCCTCCTCTCTCTCCGTCATGGCTCGTTGTACTCTCTAAGGGTCAGCGGCGGACCAGAGGGGAACTGAGCCAGCAAGGCGGGAGATGGGTGAGCATGCGCACGGAGGGGAGGGGCTTGTAAGCCTTAAGCTTGGAACGACCGGGAACTCAAGCGCGCAGGCGCGAAGACCCATTGTGTGGATTCACAGAGGTCCACTCGAAGAACTTAAGTTACAGGTAAGTAACCTGCATTTCTTCCTAATGTTTAAATTGAATCTCTTTTCCTGTAGTTTGAAACCATTGCCCCGAGTCCTAGTCTATGAAGCCATGGAAAACAAACCTGTTACGTCTTCCATACGACATCCTTTCAAATATTAAACATAGCTATCATATCCCCTCTCAGCCTTTTTTTTGAAAGGCTAAAAGGGAATGGAATCTCTGGTTTTACTTTCTCAGTCTAGTCAACCCTGAAAGTTAGCAACTGGACTGACCTACATTGTTTAGCACAATGCTAAATCTACAGAAACAGAATCCAGTAGGCTGTCACCTAACTTGCAGGAGGTGCTTTCTGAATATGGATGTGCAACTGGCAATCACCAATGAGATATGAGGGAGCTCTCTGTATTTTAAGCTCTATATGGAATATGATGGGCTGGTGGTATTTAGACATATATTCAAATACTCACAAAGCATATGTCTAGCCAAGAGACTCCTCAGCATACAGCATACAGCATACAGCCATTTAAGAATAACCTGGCGTAGCACATGGCTATACTTACCATGTTGTGGACGCATTTCCTCATTATTTTTCCTCATAAGCATTCATTCACTAGAAAGAAGGTGACAGATTCTGCATTCCAATCTGAGATAATGACTTGCTTCGCATTCTGGCATTGAAGGTATCCATTTAATAATATAAGAAGAGTGTGACGGGAGAAGAAAGATTAAAACTCACTGAGGAACAGCAGTTTAAATAAATTTCTCAGAAGACAGGCACAATCATGCTAATGGGTGAGAAGTGAGAAAAATTACCTTGGCAAATTTATCCCACAATCTTTCTACTCTCCCACCACAATGCATTTATAATATTGTGCAGACTTAGACAAGCCAGGAAATCAGGACCTGGAAATATATGCAGCTCCTGTGTGGAGAATTAATGGTGCCAGGGTAGCTGAAAGTAAGTGACATGGGTGGGACACAGGTGAAGATGGGAACTCAGTAATGATAGTCAGTATATAGCTTGAATAATTCATTGCAATATGATGTAACGGGTTGTTCTTGTTCGTGGACCATGTGAATCCACACAATGGGTCTTCGCACCTGCGCGCTTGAGTTCCCGGTCGTTCCAAGCTTAAGGCTTACAAGCCCCTCCCCTCCGTGCGCATGCTCACCCATCTCCCGCCTTGCTGACTCAGTTCCTTTTTGCCGCCGCTGAGTGTGGTCGTCTTTCCACGAGCTCCTGCAAACAAAAAGGAAAGTGAAAACTTCATTCAAATATTTAATTTCTTTTATTTCCTTTCCTCCCAGTCCCCCCCCTCCAAGTTTATATAGTTATTGTCTATTTTCAGCACCCGCCCTTAGGGCGGAGGGGTTGTATACCCCCCTCCCTCCCCGTACTGGCAGGCACGAAGGTCGTTTATGGCCGCGGCAGCACTGTTTAAGCAGTGTGAATCCTGCCGTAATAGAATTCCGTTAGCTGACGGACGCAGTTTGTGCCTTTTTTGCCTGGGCGAGGCTCATCAACCTGAACTCTGCCCGCATTGCAAAAAGCTAACGAAGCCCGCCCTCAAACATCGCCTGGAGCGGTTAAGGGCTTACTTGTGGGAAAAATCCCTCCAACCCATGGAAACCCACTCCGAGGATTTCATGCCTTCTACTTCCTCAAAATCCAAATCTTCAACCAAAGGCAAAACGATGGAGAAAAGAAAGAAAAAACATCTCCAGCCTGCTCCGATTCCGGAGAAAAGATCAAAGGAAATGGCCTCTGATGTGCGATCAACAACGGCGACACCGAAACCACCCGCACTCGTCTCAACCAAGTCGCGCGGCGTAAAGGGGGTTCACAGTTCAGCGCAGGTCGGCGCCCAGTCTCCTGATGCCACACGAGACGAGCCTTGGTCCCATGCCTTTGAAAATCAGGCAATGGGTACCCGTGAACCCCCTCATAGCCCTATGATTCTATCGGGCTTACCGCCGGGCCAGCTTGTCCATGACACGGACATGGCCACAGTCAGCTACAACCCATTGTCGCACGTACAGAATCTACAGGTTGCCTCCATGACCTCAGCTGTCCAGCATTCTGACGCGGAGGAGCGGGGTCTAGATGCCCCCAAGCGCTTGGGTGCTATGTGATCAGACATCGAAGACAGCGGAGTCTCCGATGTCGGGCGTCGTGCAAAAGATCAACGCCCACTTGTCTCCCCGAGTCAGGGCAGAAAGAGGGTGAGGGTAGACTCTCATGATTCCACGTCATCCCCCTCATCCTCTCCTAGGCGTCAAAAATCTAGACGCAGGCAGGGCAAGAAGCACCGACGTCATGGATCTTCCTCCTCGTCGTCCCCCGCACGACGTCATAAAAGCAAGTGCCGTTCTAAGAAGAAACGACGTCATGCCCGCATGGTGTCTAGGTCCTCAGACACTGATTCTTCTACCACTTCTTCATCCGCCTCCTCACAACAAAAGAGGCAGAGAAGAGGTAAACCTAAGCCACCGGCCCAGCGCCCTCTGGTGTCCAACACTGACACCATTACGGGTCTCTTTCAGAGCCATGCCCTGCGAAGCCCCACTGACACCACACCGCAAGCAGTGGATCAGCAGGCACAGTTGCCGGATTCGCCAGCCACCATGGATCGCCCGTTAACGGATGATTCCGACACGGGAGCAGCCTCTCAGTCATCGCATCGGTCCACCCTCTCAAAATCTAGACACTCTCAGACCGATATGCAAGACAAACGATCTTCCACCCCAATGGAAGACTTTAAACATTATTCTCAGATGGAGTTGATTCGAGTTGAAGATGGCGACCTGCTGCTCGGTTTGTTGTTGAGAAGCTCCGTACAACCCTGGGCAACAGCTCCTTCCCACGGGCTGCCAGCCAGCATTTGCAGCCACCTGAGATCAGCAGAATCTCAGGCTGTTCCGAGGCTGAAGGTGAGAGTGTTTTTCCTCTCCTATTCTTGGAGGAACGCTCAAGAAATCACCTCTTCTCGAAGCAAGGGGAAGGGAAAAGACGCCGGACGGCATTTTCAAGCCATTCTCCTCTCAGTGTGAGTCTTCACTCCTTTAATTTGAATAACAATCCTGGCTCATTTATGAGCGAACTGTTCCTTGTTGGTTCTTTCTTTTCTCACTTCTGAGCAATCAACGGCAAACTCTTGTGAATTGACTCTGTAAACAAGAGGGGGATTGAGCTTCACCCCCTCTCTTCTTCTTCGCTGGGTAATCAGAGAAAACTCAGTCTCGCTATAGTGGCCATTGCAAGCCAGTACTTGGGCGCCATCTAGTGGATCTTTTGATTTTTGCATTTTCTTTTCCTAATTTATATTTTTTTCCTACTATTTTCATATTTTCCCTTGCTGCCAATCTACCCCCTTCAGTGAAATGAGTTACCCTGGGGGAAAAAAAGGAGCGATTGCCTCAACAACTATTTCACAGCCCTCTTCTGCAGCCATGACTCAAACTGGGCAAGCTCAAATTATGGATTTACTGCAAAATCTCCAAGTCAGTCAAAATCTGCTTCTCTCAGACCAGGCTAAGAACTTTGCAGATCTTAAACTAGAAATGCAGGAAATGCAGGCGGGCCTGGCCAAAGTCGATGAGAAACTGTTACACTTTGAACAGAAAATTCAAGATATAGAAGATGTCCAGACAGTTCTTGAATGCAGACAAGATGAATTTGAGTCAGATCTCCAGATTATAGATAAAACTGTCTTGAACCAAGAAATAGATACCTCTGCCAAAATAATTAGAATTCAAAATGTCCCCTTTGAAGACGGAGAGAACTTGTATGCCATGGTGGAAGAATGTTTTGCAGTGCTGCTGGGAATTTCAGCACAAGATATCCAGCAGGAGATAGACTACATTCATAGGCAGCCTAATGCTTATACTAGGAAGAACTCCCTACCGTCAGAAATAATAGTCAAATTAATGAGGAGACGGACCCGAGATTCGCTTTTGAAAAAAGCTCAAGGCCAGGAGATCAAGATCAAAGACGCTAAAATTCGACTACTTAAAGATCTACCCTGGAGGATCCGTCAGCTTAGGAAAGATTTTACTTTCCTAACCAAATTGTTGCAAAAAAACGATGTACCATACAGGTGGACCTTTCCGGTCGGTCTGCTCTTCCGCTGGGAGGGGAAGAACATTCAACTTGACTCTGTGAAAAAAGCCTACAGATTCGCTGAGGTCAACGCAGATAAAATAGGTTATACCCCCTCATCCGCGGAGGAAGATGACGAGGGAGAAGATGAGGATAACTTTCAATATAACAAGGAAACGAAAGAGCAATCGATATTACAAAGGAAAGGCAGATCTTTGCATCCCCGAGCCCCAACTGCGGAGGACAGCACTAAACCCAAGAGACAACTGAGGCCGAAAGGGGACAAAAAGTCACGCTGGAAGTAAGAATGTCTCAGAAATTAATAACCTGGAATGTGAACGGTCTGAACTCGCCATTTAAACGCAGCAGGATCTTTGCTCTCCTGCAGAAACAGAAATGTGACTTAATCTGTCTTCAAGAATCGCACATAATAAACACGCAAGAGAAGCTCCTAGAAAACCGGAAGTTAGGAATTGCCTTTCCCTCCTCAAATCAGAAATCCAAGAAAAACGGGGTAGTAATATATGTTAAACCTGAGATGCAACCAAGTTTGATTAAGAAAGATGAGGAAGGCAGATGGATTATTATCCAAGCAACCCTTCAATCTAAGAAAACGACGATTGTGGGTATATACAGCCCAAACGACAAAAAATTGCAAGAACTTTTTTTTGAAGAGTTGCTGCAAGAACTACTACAATACAAAGATACCCCAGTAGTCATTTTAGGAGACTTCAATGCTGTCAACAACCCAATTATGGACAAACAACCACCACCCGGGGCAAAAGGGGGCGGGCGGGTAGTTTCCTTACCAAAATCCTTTTTACATTTATCTAGTATTCTGCAGATTCATGATATATGGAGGAGAAAACGTCCAATTACCAATGGATTTACATTTTACTCAGCTCGCCACGCCTCTTTTTCCCGAATAGACATGATTTGGGCCAGTACAGATCTGTTACTCCAAACGCAGGACATTGAAACATTGGTAAGATCATGCTCTGATCATAACCCCATTTTATGGTCTTTAAAGGGTATTAATAAGGTTAGACATTGGAAAATCAATCACACGCTCTGGTCCGACAAAATGTTTCTTAGTAAGGCAGAAAGGGACTTAAAGATATACTTTGAGTTAAACTCTACGGAGGGTATGCAATTTAAAACTATTTGGGATGCCTCTAAGGCTTACTTCAGAGGCACAGTGATACAATACATGGCCAAGAAAAATAGAGAAAGGAAATCAAAGACTGCAGAGATTTTGAGTAAAATGGAAGAATTAGAGAATAAACTGATATTAGACCCTGGGAATAAACAATATCTCAATGAGTTATTACAAAGTAGACATCAATTGAATTTGATCCTATCTGCAGACGTTGCACACAAACTCAGACTAGCAAGGCTAAACCATTTTG
This sequence comes from Phrynocephalus forsythii, assembly GCA_029282475.1. Classification (NCBI taxonomy): domain Eukaryota; kingdom Metazoa; phylum Chordata; class Lepidosauria; order Squamata; family Agamidae; genus Phrynocephalus; species Phrynocephalus forsythii. Next base: position 11,618 of record JAPFRF010000373.1, on the reverse strand, counting down.
AAAATGCCAACAAACCAGGGAAATGGTTGGCTTACAGACTCAAAAAACAGCAAACCCAAAGATCAATTATAAATTTAAAAGATAGTCAGGGACTTAACCAAACTGACCAAGCTTCAATTATGAAAATAGTTGAAGCATATTACCAAACCCTTTTTAAAGGAAAACAGATAGACCCCAACTTAATACATAATTATTTAGAGAAACATAACTTCCCACAACTTAATGAAGACCAAAGAAATTTAACTAATGCCACAATTTCCTTAACAGAGGTGGTTGAAGCAATTCAAAGACAAAAACCCAATAGAACACCTGGCCCGGACGCTTTGCCAGCTCAATACTATCAGAAATTTTTAAATATTTTAGCCCCAAAATTACTTCATCTTTTTAATTCAATTCTGGAAGGAGAAGATATTCCAGATACATGGAAATCTGCCAACATAGTTTTGATCCCCAAGGACGGAAAACCAAAAGAGGCTATAGAGAATTATAGGCCTATAGCCCTTCTAAATGGGGATTATAAAATCTTTGCTTCTATTTTGGCTACTAGATGGCGGAAAATTCTTACCACACTAATTCACCCAGATCAGAGAGGATTCTTGCCAAATCGATATCTCCAGTCAAACATTAGAACCTTACTTAACTCCTTAGAGTATTACGAAATACACTCCCAAAAGCAGGCAGCCTTTATCTTTTTGGATGCTGAAAAAGCCTTCGATAATGTCTCTTGGTCCCTATTGAAATCTCAAATGGATTACCTACAATGTGGTCACAGAATGCTTAGAGCGGTAGAACAGATATACACCACTCAGAATGCCAAGATTATTGTGAATGGGTTCTCTTCCGACAAGATTCTTATACAGAAGGGCACAAGGCAAGGATGCCCCCTTTCACCGTTGCTTTTTATCTTATCCTTAGAGATTTTACTGCATGTGATTAGAAACTCAGCATCGATACAAGGTTTGAACAATCGGGGAAATCTATAAAATACAAGCTTTTGCTGATGATTTATTATTAATTCTGGAAGACCCTACACGGTCCATGCCAGAACTTCTAAGAACCCTAAAGGAATATTCAGAAATATCTGGCTTTTTGATTAATAAAACAAAAACTGTAATGTTGACCAAAAATATTTCTGTGACTAATATTCAAGAATTAGTGGACCTATCAGGATTCATGCATGTGAATAAGGCGAAATATTTAGGCATAACGGTATCCAATAAATGTTCTACCCTCATTGATAACAATTATATCCCTCTGATTAAATCTGTAAAGGTAGATCTTGCTACCTGGGCCAAACTCCAGTTGTCACTAATGGGTAGGATAGCGGCTATCAAGATGTCCGTTTACCAAAGCTGCTCTTCTTATTTCAATGCTTACCTGTGTTATCCAATTTCAAGATCTTGTCCGACCTAGAGAAGCATATTCGTATATTCATTTGGCAAAAGAAAAAAGCTAGAATTAAAAATGCTTATCTGCAAGACAGGTCTACTTCTGGGGTTTCGCATTACCTAATTTGTTCCTGTACTATAGAGCAGCAGCACTGACATGGATACGCGATTGGATTTCTATGACAAACGAAAGAATTTTAGGCTTGGAAGGTCACGATCTAGACAAAGGGTGGCACCATTACTTATGGTATAGAGGTAATATTCCATCCCTGTTTAAAAGACATTGGATACGGAATGCCTTAATCAAAAGTTGGTTGTCTGTTAAAGACTTATTTTACCCCAAGGCTCCTAAATGGTTATCTCCAATGGAAGCAATTGGAGGACCAGGCTCAAAGGTAGTTAGTAACACTTTAACATACAAACAACTTCTGTATGAGGACCAGACTCTTAAACCTCCAAATCAGTTATCCCTGGAAGGGGTAAACATAGACTGGTGGACTTATCAACAAATATACTCGCATTATAAACTAGTGCAGAAGGAAGGTGGATTTATGGTAAATGATAATATCTTTGATAAAATATTGTCATCAGGTGAGAAGAAACTGTTGAGTAAGTTTTATAATATGCTGTTACTTGAAAGAACAAGTGACTCACAGGTTAAAGAATGTATGATAAGATGGGCGGAAAACTGTGGGCACTCCATCCACTTAGATAAATGGTATATGTTATGGCAAACGATTAAGATGTTCAAATCCACCTCATATAAAGAGAATTGTTATAAAATGTTCTACAGATGGCATCTTAGTCCTCATAGATTATCCAAGATGTACAACTGTTCACCCATATGCTGGAAGTGCGAGCAAGAAATCGGCTCTTTCTACCATATGTGGTGGACCTGTAAAAAGCCAAACTATTCTGGAATATGGTTAAGAACTTACTAGACATACTGTGGGAGGTTAGGTTAAAATATACACCAGAACTATTTTTGTTAAATATTATAGATACTGAGGTAACATATGATCAAAAATATGTAATTAATTATATAATAGTAACAGCCAGAATTCTGTATGCCCAACTTTGGAAGAACTCTGCAACACCTTCAAAAGATGACTTGAAAGGAAAACTATACTCGGCTATTGAAATGGACAGAATCTCCGGCCACTTGAAAGGAGAAGATGAAGAAGTTTTGTCAAGAAGATGGCAAGAGCTAATATCTGTGTTAAAAACCTTATAAATGATGTTTGCGCTATGAGATTGTTATCAATGTAAAGCGATCCCTTTTTCTTTTTCCTTTCTTTTTTATTTTATAACAATAAATAAAAAATATTATTAAAAAAAAAACATTATTCTCAGATGATACACAAAATTGCACAAGTCATGGGACTTCAAGTTCAACTCCCAGACGCAAGTGACTCGTACAAATTCTTTGGCCACTTGCACAAGTCTAGGCCACCTCCTTTGCGAATGGGATTTATTCCCTCTATGTTGGGAAAGGCCAAGGAGGCCTGGGCCAAATCCTCTGATTCCAAGGAGAATTGATAGCCTCTACAAGACACATAGTGAGGGCACAGACTTCCTTATAAAGCACCCCCTACCAAATTCGGTGATAGTGGATGCCACGCAAAACAGAGGGAAGTCCCATTCCAACACCACCCCGAGCAACAAGGAAGCTCCGAAGCTAGACCACATTGGCAGGTTATACAGGTTAAAAGAGAGGAGGTTTTAGGACTAATCGATAAATTGAGGATTAACAAGTCACCGGGCCCAGATGGCATCCACTCAAGGGTTATTAGGGAACTGAGAAATGAAATTGCAGATCTCTTAATGGTTATATGCAACTTGTCTCTTAAAACTGCCACAGTGCCGGAGGACTGGAGGATGGCAGATGTCACACCAATTTTTAAAAAAGCAAGGAGGGGGACCCAGGAAACTACAGGCCAGTTAGCCTTACATCTGTCCCAGGAAAGATGGTGGAAAGCCTCATCCAAGAGAAAATCTTAAAACACATAAAAGAACAAACCTTGCTGAGAGAAAATCAGCATGGCTTCTGTAAGGGTAAATCTTGTCTGACAAACCTTTTAGAATTTTTTGAAAAGGTCAACAGGCATGTGGATTTGGGTGAACCGGTGGATATAGTCTATCTGGATTTTCAAAAGGCTTTTGACACAGTCCCTCACCAAAGGCTGCTGAGAAAATTGCACAGTCAGGGGATAAGAGGACAGGTCCTCTTATGGATTGAGAACTGGTTGAGATCCCGGAAAGAAAGAGTAGGTGTCAATGGGAAATTTTCACAATGGAGAGAAGTGAAAAGCGGTGTGCCCCAGGGCTCTGTCCTGGGACCGGTGCTTTTCAATCTGTTCATAAATGACCTGGAGACAGGGATAAACAGTGAGGTGGCCAAGTTTGCAGATGACACAAAACTTTTCCATGTGGTGAAAACCAGAGAAGATTGTGAAGAGCTCCAGAAGGATCTCTCCAAACTGGGGGAATGGGCTGAGAAATGGCAAATGCGTTTTAATGTAACCAAATGTAAAGTAATGCATATTGGGGCAAAAAATCCAAACTTCATCTATCAACTCATGGGCTCTGAATTGGCTGGAACAGGGGGAAGATGGTGGATGGGAGTCGTCTCTGCTGTGAGCCCGACAGTCAGTAAGGTCAATTTTTTGCTTTTATCCTGTATTTCCACTCCCCACCATAATTTTAACCGAAGACAACAAGCTAATCTCCCACCAAGCCATAGGACTCTGGTTTAGTCTGACTTTGGGAAGCTATCTTGCCATTCTCCTTAGCTCGGCTTGTTTACCTTACTGGAGCAGCTGTGAGATAAGCTGAGTCCGTAAATCTACATTTCTGCAGATCCCCCTCCCTCCCCTGTCTATCCCCAATCTGGTGTGACAGAAGAGAAATACCTTCTGATACTGCTTGCACTTTCTCCGCTGCCTATATTCTCCTAAGAACCTGAAGGAACCCGAAGGAAGGAAAGCAAAAGCAATTTGTTGTTCACCGGTTTCCAGCCAGCTACTGTGCCTTTAAATCTCACCAATCAACATTTTGCTCCTGGTTCATCTCCCGGGGTTAACAAATGGGGAAGACAAAAAGGCAGCGAACTCCCTCAGGATGCCCCTCTGTATCGAAGCCCTCTAAACAGTTGCGCATTGAAGAGACCCTTTGAAGTGCTAAGAATGATCCTCCAGCTTTAGACGTCAGTGCATCAGATCTTCTTCGGACAATGGGTGGGAAACAGTCACCCGACTCTCACACTCCGAAGGCATCTGTCCTCTCCACTTCTCAAGTTACTTCAGCCCTGACTGACCTACCACTGCACTCTGAAAGCTGTTCCTCGGGAAAAATCTTACCTGATGGTCTGATTAAAAATGCCAGCTCAGACTCAACATCGATGCAGACAACACAGTTATGTGACCAATCTCTCCATCCATCAGAAGATGATTTTCATGCTGCTTTCCATGCCACTCCAGTGACGGCAGGAGTTGCCCCAGGAACTGCTGCACGTCTAACCTCTAGCTCAGAGCAGGGCCAAGAGCAGCCCTCTACCGCTAAACTGCTTGGCTTGCTGGGGGATTATGCTGTGCTCACGGGCAAAGCCGTGATGGCAATATTTTCCAAGCTGGATCACCTTACAAAACAACATGCCTCTTCAAGGCCATCAACACTCCATCCTGATGACCATCTGTCTAATAGAAATAACAAGGTCCACCCCAGGCCATATGTCACTCCATCTCCCTCTGTGGAGGCCTCGCCTCAAGGAGCTGCCAAGGCCCCCAATACCCAGCGGGGGTCATTGTCGCGCATCCTCCAACCGAGACAAATTTACTTGGAAATTGCAACCATTCCAGTAAATCAGGGGAGATGGCGGAACAGAGCGCAGATTATTCACTCACTCAGCTGTCTTCTTCGCATGGATGAGTGCTCTATCGATCTTGAGGGACATGAGAGACTGCCTGCCCCTAGTTGCAAACTAAGGCTGCTACTTAAATTCGCCAGCTCCTTGATTCCGTCGACGCTCTTCAGGATGTCTGGTTTTCTACTCACCCTCCACATAAGCCTCAAAAGAGTCTTTACTGATGAGACCCCCCTAAGCCTACTGCCTCACCACCGACCTAGGCAACAGTCTGCATCCCTTACTTTTTCCAACTCTAATGAGAATGACAAACCCGCTCCCGTGCCACTACTTGGTAGAACAGCTAATCTATCCAAGCACACTAAACCCCCTGTGCTTGAAGTGGACGCTTGTACCCACTCTCCCTGCGAGGCGGTCAACATTGCTCAAATGTCAGTACAGACTCTTAGTCTGGAGAAAGCTCTTTTACTATTCAATAAGACTGACGAGGAACCCTTGGAAACACCTCTAGCCGAGCAACAAAATATGGAAACCCAGTCCTATTCCAGTGCTCCCTGCAAACAACAGATCCACAACACACCTGGTCCTTCAATAAAGGATGGTATGGTCAAGGCGAACCCCATAGCTGAAGAACCATTAACCACAGACCACGTCATACACAGATCTCAATCTGTAGACCCCTTAAATGAGGCTCTGTTTATACAACTGGACTCAGTAAGTGAGCTCTCCACCTCTGTTGTCACCAAAGATCCTAGGACTATACCCTCAAGTGAACAGCTCATGACTCCTCAGCATTTTGACAAGGTTACCCCCCAGTCCACAACCACTATGGTCAACTGCCCACAATGTACTGATTTTCTTCCTGTAATCACTTCCTCCAAATCTATAACATTGACTGACCCACAGTGCGTAAGCACTGGCCGTTTATTGTTGGAACCCTCCCATTGTACACTGTATGAACAGGCTGTGGTATATTCCACCCAACTACCGGCAAAGCGGTCCCCCACCTGTGTAGAGCCCCCATCTACTGACCAATCTACTCAGTTGGTTTGACACCCCGTGGGTGTCCCCCCATCAGATTAATTTCCATCCTTTAAGTATACTCTCTTGGAATGTAGCAGGATGGACGAGGACAATGCGAGATCCAGAGTCCAGAGGGGTCCTACTGAATCAAGGGATTATTCTCCTCCAGGAAACCTGGTCCACCACTGACATTACTCTGGATGGATTCCACGCTTACTCTCTCCCAGCCTCTAAGCAGAAGCTTAGGGGCCGTCCTTCAGGTGGCCTCGCTATATTGGTTGCACAACATATCCACTCGGAGTTAGTATTCATGGCTGACAGTCACTGCAAACTCCAGATTATTAGAGTAAGCACTCTGACCCAAGACCTATTAATAGCAAATGTGTATATTCCCCCTACCGAGAAGAAAGCTGATAGAGAACTGCAATGGAGCTACTTATCTCAAGCATTGGTAAACACCGAAATTAGGTTTCCCAAAGCATGGTGCTTGGTGGCAGGTGACTTTAATGCCAGGGTGGGGTCTGGCCTTGAGGTATTCAAGACAGCAGATGTCTTAACTGTAGGAAACTCCTGCCCTGACTACTTTTCCTGGACGAGAGTCTCCAAGGACAAATCAATTAATCATGCTGGTCATCTACTTGCCAATTTCAGCATTTCAAGAAGCCTCCTCTGGCTAAACGGCTTAGGTGACCTAAATTTCGATAGCGAGTTCACCTACATTTCACCACATGGGACAAGTGTGATTGATTATATACTGATACCTGTTCCACTACTATCCATTGTCCTTGGTTTTAAGGTCATACCTCTTGACTCTAGTGACCATCTCCCCATACTCTGCACTCTCGCCGTTCACACCGCACCTCCTGAATCTAATACAATGCTCCCACACTCCCCTTCCACACCACTGCATGCAGTTAAAATAAAATGGGACCCTGCCACCAAAACTCTCTTTGAAAAGTTCCTCCAGAGCAACCCACCATTAGATGTCTTTACATTCTCTGTCACTGATAGCCCTTCGGCCTGCATAGACAGATACGAGCAGTTTTTAGAAACTCTAACAGCCTGCATTGGACGGCCACCTTCTACCTCAGCTTCCCATCATTTAAGGGTTGTTCCCGAGGGACTCAATACGGCCTGTCTCAATCTAAAGAAAGAATTACGCCAAATTTATCATACCTTCCAAAAATCTAATAGTGTTTCTTTACCCCACAGATACTCTATTGTCAAGCATCAACTTGCAGAGGCCATCAAATCTAGCCATAAACACCGCTCAGCAGCCTGTTGGGACAGGTTAAGCAAGGTCATTAAAAGTAGGAACCCAAAGCACTTTTGGGAAGTGATTTTAGGATTTTTCCGTTCTAAAACTTACCCAATTTCTGTAATTTCCTCCCCCACCTGGGAAGACCATTTTCGGTCTCTCTTTTTCGATGACTGCATGTCCAACCTTCCTTCAAATATGGTTAATCCTAATGATTTACCTGATTGGCCCCCAGTCACCATCTCAGAAATTAAGCAGCTACTAAACAACTTGAAATCAGGAAAGGCCCCTGGTCCTGATCAACTTCCTCCTGATCTATTCAAAACTTATGCTGACTGGTGGGCACCTATTCTGGCAGATCTTTTTACTTTTGTGGATAGATCAGGGATAATGCCCAAGTCATGGGTTCAATCTATAATTTTACCCATTTTCAAAAAGGGGGATAGAAAAATGCCGGGCAATTATAGACCAATTAGCCTGCTGTCAGTCGTGGGCAAGGTATATGCTAACCACCTCCTGATTCGACTCAACTCCTGGATAAAAGATAATAACATACTTGGGCCAGAGCAAGCAGGATTTCGTGAGAATAAATCCACAGTGGGCCATTGCTTAATATTATCTCATCTTATAGCCAAGCAAACTGCCCATATGAAGAGTCAACTATATGCTGCCTTTTTAGATCTCAAAGCTGCATTTGACTCTGTAGACCGGGAACTTTTATGGGCCAAGTTACGGGCTGCCAGCTTAGACAGAAGACTGCTTTTTTTAATCCAAAGGTTACATACAGAGAACACTTGCTGCATTCGAGTTTCCAGCGATGGTGCTCTTTCCGGCAGCGTTCCCATCAACAGAGGAGTTAAACAGGGCTGTGTTCTTGCCCCCACCCTATTCAATTTGTACATCAATGACCTTGCTCCTTTATTGCTAGGAGTAAATAGCCACTGCCCAAGATTGGGCCATTGGGCAGTGCCCATTCTCATGTACGCAGACGACATGGTACTACTTTCCCGCACCAAGATAGGTTTAAGACGATTTATTTTAGAATGTATTAAATATCTTTCTTGCAACAAACTGTCCCTCAATTACAGTAAGTCCAAAATAGTTGTTTTCAGTAAGACATGGAAACTCCATTCTTGGATTTTTCACGGGAGAGCAATACAACAAGTCAAAGAATTTAAGTACTTAGGTCTAAATTTTTTCTACCGTAACACCTGGGCCAGACATAGGCATATCACTATCAACTCAGCCAGACTGACCATCCAAGCTATCTACCGGTTTTTTTATATATGGGGTAATCAACATATCCCCAGTGCTCTGCAGGTTTTCAAAGCCAAGGTCATCTCCCAACTGCTATATGGGGTACCAGTTTGGCTGGACACCATTAATCCACTGGTTGAAAGGCTTCAATCCACTTTTCTTTATAAAATATTGGCAGTTTCACATTGTGTACCTTACGCAGCCCTCTGTCTGGAGGCTGGACTCAGCAGACTGAACACCCAGGCACAGCTAAGACAATTTAAATACTGGCTGAGAATTTGTTTTACCTCACATAAAGACCCTCTGATAGAGGGCATTCTCTCCGACCATTTTTACTCTCCCGGCGTTAAACGGTTTCTCCAAAGAATTACGGCGCTGGGTATTTCACCTGATCAACTGGGGGCACTACCTTTCATGCAGGCTTATAGGCTGTTAAAGCTTAGACTGCTAGACATTGAAAGGCAAGACCTTTTTGCAGCAGCCTCTAAAGCATGTTCTCCTCTCAGTCTACAACTCCCACTACCTGTTGGCAAGCCGGCCAGCTACCTACATCTTTTAGAGAATCCACAGGAACGACGTGCTTTCACTCTAGCTAGATGTAATGTGCTCCCTTCTAATGTCCTATATGGGAGATTCGGCTCTCTACCACAAGAGACTCGGTTATGCCCCTGTAATTCAGGGACCATCGAGTCTCTGGCGCATATGATCCTATATTGTCCTCTATATAAGGACATCCGCGCTTCCCACCTAGAGCCACATCTTGCTAGATTCCCTGGTCACCAGGACGAGATCATTTTCATAATCTTCTCTCAGGCTTAGACAAAACCCACACTAGGCAGATTGCCACATTTATCAATCTGTTAATCCAGCGACGCAGGCCACAGTTACTTAACGGGCCTTTTGTTCAACACCCCCAAATATAGTACGTTCATTCTGGATGGTCTGCAGTCAATTTTGGCTGGACAAATATAAGGATACATGGGAACACCCTCTTGCTCTCGTTCTATTACAATACTCCTATATCCCTCCATCCTTCCCTGTTTTTAATTGATACTGGTTCGGGTATGTACACTTTCCCAATTGTGTATTTTATTCTCTATTGTTCATTGTCTATTTTACTTACTTATTTATTTATTTATGCCAATAAAGGTGTCTGACTGACTGACTGACTGACTGACATAAAAGAACAAACCTTGCTGAGAGAAAATCAGCATGGCTTCTGTAAGGGTAAATCTTGTCTGACAAACCTTTTAGAATTTTTTGAAAAGGTCAACAGGCATGTGGATTTGGGTGAACCGGTGGATATAGTCTATCTGGATTTTCAAAAGGCTTTTGACACAGTCCCTCACCAAAGGCTGCTGAGAAAATTGCACAGTCAGGGGATAAGAGGACAGGTCCTCTTATGGATTGAGAACTGGTTGAGATCCCGGAAAGAAAGAGTAGGTGTCAATGGGAAATTTTCACAATGGAGAGAAGTGAAAAGCGGTGTGCCCCAGGGCTCTGTCCTGGGACCGGTGCTTTTCAATCTGTTCATAAATGACCTGGAGACAGGGATAAACAGTGAGGTGGCCAAGTTTGCAGATGACACAAAACTTTTCCATGTGGTGAAAACCAGAGAAGATTGTGAAGAGCTCCAGAAGGATCTCTCCAAACTGGGGGAATGGGCTGAGAAATGGCAAATGCGTTTTAATGTAACCAATTGTAAATTAATGCATATTGGGGCAAAAAATCCAAACTTCATCTATCAACTCATGGGCTCTGAGTTATCCGTGACGGATCAGGAAAGAGATCTTGGTGTGTTGGTGGACAGCTCCATGAAGGTGTCTCCCCAGTGTGTGGCAGCGGTGAAGAAGGCCAATTCCATGCTAGGGATTATCAAAAAGGGGATTGAAAATAAAACAGCCAACATGATAATGCCATTATACAAAACAATAGTAAGGCCCCACCTGGAGTATTGTGTACAATTCTGGTCACCGAATCTCAAGAAAGACATAGTGGAACTGGAAAAGGTGCAGAAAAGAGCGACTAAAATGATTACTGGGCTGGGGCTAAAACATCTGGGCCTCTTTAGTCTGGAAAAAAGGTGCTTGAGGGGGGATATGATTGAGACATACAAAATAATGCAGGGTATGAGTAAAGTGGATAGAGGGAAGCTCTTCTCTCTCTCCCAAAATACCAGAACTAGGGGACATACACTCAAATTGAAGGCTGGGAGAGTAAGAACTGACAAAAGAGAATATTTTTTCACCCAGCGCGTTGTAAGTCTATGGAACTCCCTGCCACAGGATGTGGTGATGGCATCTGGCCTGGATGCCTTCAAAAGGGGATTGGACAGATTCCTGGAGGAAAAGTCCATCACAAGTTACAAACCATGATGGAGAAACCAGGGTACTTCAAGGGCCAGATGCAGGGGAGTGGTATCAGGAGACAGATATCTAGTCTCATGCGCTCCCAAACGCATCTGGTGGGGCCGCTGTGAGATACAGGAAGCTGGACTAGATGGGCCTTTGGCCTGATCCAGCATGGCTCTTCTTATGTTCTTATGGCAGGCGTCATTACGCCCTTGCCTCATTCTCTTTGAGAGCACTGAACTATCTGAGTGCAATGGAGCCGTATACCCATCACCTCCTACTCTCTTTTCCAGACTTCATAAACCACATTCCGGAAGAACAAAGGGCAAAGCACAGGCCTCGTACATGGAAGTTTTGTATCTGATTGACTACCAGATGATAACCTCCATGCACATAACGAATACAGCTTCTAAGCAACTGACGACTGCTATACATTTCCATCGTCACGCCTGGCTCAGGACATCCAATATTACAGATGA